>OX103974.1:9421714-9447907 GCA_944470395.2 Schistosoma turkestanicum | reverse complement strand
CAATTGTATGCAAGGGGAGATTTTCACGAAGGAAACCTTCAAAAATGGATCTTATATTAACTATAATTTAAAATGTAACTGAAAGGTATAGTTTGCCCAATTCAACCATCTACTTAACATTTGAGAAGTTACTTATTCAACTGCATCTTCTGAACTGAATCTGAAATAACCTTTCACGGTATACCACGCGCTTCAAAATTGAAGTGGCCTCGTTGACCTCCCTGCATATACGGCAAACAATCAATTTTTGGACATCACACTGTGATATTTAATATTTCTCATAGATATAAAGGTGTACTCCATTCACTGGTTGACAATGCGAGTATAAATTCGGACAAATAGAGTCATTCAAAGTCATAATCACTGTGCCATGTGTCTAGCTGTTTTGATGAACTGCTATCATCGTAGTTGCTTCGGCAGAATACACACTCAGTCACTCGCAAACATAGGACTTGTAGACAAGTTGCTAGATGCATGTGAAGTTGCGTAGTAAAACGGTTAAAATTAAAGTTGCGATTTCGGAGGACTTTCTGGTTCTGTTCCTTCGTAGTTATATTTATGTACTACTCAGTTCTTCCTTCCCAAACTCCTGTTTCGCATATTTTCCTTTCTTAATTACCTCGTTTTTCATCTTTAAATCTCTCATGTATCATTCTAAGTAATAGGATTGCTTGCACATCTTACAATATAAAAACCGGGAAAACCTGCAGAAGTATGAAACACGGGGTCAATAGTGGGTCACAAATCCCAGTTTTGAGCGATAGAGATGTGAAAAACTCAAACTGTCATTCGAAAGCATTCCTCAGAGTATTGTTCATAGTTACGATCAATCAACCTTAACAGCTCCACCAGGTCTCAAAAAGACTCCTATGAATACTATTCCTAAAATGACCAGAAGGCGAAATAAAAATAGGAGGAAAAGGCGTCCTAATGTTCAGTCGACACAGTCTGTCGTACAGAGGCCGTACAAAAATGACTGTGTCACCTGCTCAATGCCAGTCAAAATCAGTGACTCTGCTTTTTGTTGCAATTTCTGTAGTAAGTGGGTCGATTGTCCCTGCGACACTATAGTACCTAGACAGTACGTAGGGTTCATGTTGAGTCAACCCTGCCCGTGGTTCTGCTATACCTGCACACTGTACAGAGTATATGAGGCACTGATGAAGCCACAGTCACCACCTAAAATAAGCCTCGAAGTCACCACGGACAAACCTAAATCACCTAGCACTAAACCAGTAAAACAGGCAACCAAGGAAGCAAAAACCCTAACCAACAAACCGAAAAAACTGCTGGTTGTTTTTAACCCTCCAGTAACTGTTAACAATACAAAACAGAGGGTGAATGTGAAGAAAGGGAATGGCTGAAGCTTACGTGCATGATGTGCAACAGTGGTGGTGGCCATCACATAGCCTGGGCCTTCAAATCAAACTCGGTTTGAACAGCTTGCTTGAAAATCAAACAACGACTGTCGCTTCACAGGTGCACCAAGTGCCTCTGTAGCAGCGTAAGCGGACTAAGGTTTAGGCTGTTAGAAATCAGGAATATTTGCTCTCAGATGGATCTGAAGATCATAATCCTAACTGAATCATGGCTATCCCCTGACAATGCAGACGACGAAGTGAGCTTGCAAGGCATGACAATCTTTCGAAGCAATGGGGCACATGAAACAGGAGGTGGAATGGCTGTAAATGTAAACAGCCACTTAAAATTCGAGCGGCTACACAGCACCCAACTAACTGAGGTGACGGAAGGATGTTTGTGTTGTTTCCATACAAACGGCACAAAATGCCTGATTGGAGGGATTTATCGACCTCCCTCATTACTAATGCCTAGAAGGAAAAACGTACTGAGGCAATACTGCAATCGCCACTCCCGGGGTTTGATCAAATACAATTAGCTGGAGATTTCAACATTCTATCTCTAAATCTCAGCACTCAGAGTACAACTCCCACTGGTTGGTTCCGAAGACTACTTGGCGCAACCATTAGAAGCTTTCGGCTGACTGAGCACGTGTGCGGTGCCACTGGATGGAATAAGGAGGCAAAGTTCTCAATTCTGGATTATTTGTTAACAACTGATCGAGGATGTTCACGTCCATACACCGATAGGAAGCAGCGATCATGGCACACTCCTGTTTAACATGGTCATAAACTAATCTCTCATACAGGACGAAAACTAGACCTTTTTTGCTACGCTAGGGCAAATTACACGCGAATATGAGAGATCCTTTCACGTGCCAGATAGCCTCAGTATTGATGAAGGCTGACAGTAGATGATCAGTGGCAAACAATAATAGACATCCGGAATGCTGTCCTAAGCAATGTACTTCAGTCAAACCACACACGGGAGTAGAAGAACATGGGTTAGGCGGGGCACTGAACCCTTGCCACAGGCGAAGAGAAGAGCCTGGCACAAGTGGAAGGTCTCTTTGAAGGATTCCGATCGTAGCTCTTACTTGTGATTGAAATACTGATGTACTACCAAAGTTCGAAGTTATGGGAGAGGCTTTCAGGTGAAGCCAGCTGTCAGACTACTGACAAACCATAAGTGTGTTTTTAGATTCATGACTAGAAGAAAACCTACGAGTCAGTGTTTGGGTTTAGTCAAAGGTCCGAACGATGAAGAACTCACCAACCTAGAGATGGCTGAGATCTTGAACGATCAGTCAAACCAGACGTCCACATGTATAGAGTACTACGCAAACTTAGTGCTAGCTGACGGCTTAAGGAATATCCGTATTACTCCTGGCTTAGTACTAAGGAAACTAAAATTCTTACACACAGGAAAGTTACCAGGTAGTGACAACATTCGCCCCATAGTCTTGAAGCATTGTAAAGAAGCCCTCTAATCACCGATGTGTGACTTGTTCAGGCATTCGCAAGTGCCACACCAACTCCCTGCTCAATGGAAACAAGGTACTCCCTTTGAAAAAGCCTTTTACGCAGTGCACCACGCACGCTTAATCACAAAGGTTGAGGAAATGGGCTTCACTGGCCCACTCCTATCTTGGCTCAGAAACTACTTTGAGAATAGAAAGTTTCGTACCAAAATAAATAGAGTGCACGCTAGTTGGCGAGTCTCAACATCGGGAGTTTCATAGGGGACTATCTTAAGTCTACTTCTCTTCCTGATGTATATTAACGATTTGTTTGGCTCAGTTAGCTCACTGGCGTTGATCTACGCAGACGATGCAAAGATCTGGTGTCCATTGGAAGCGAAGAGGATTCGACTGAGCTTCAAAACGACCTTACGTGCATTGAGGAATGAGCAGTGAAAAACAGTTTGAAAATAAAACCAGCCGAGATGTCACGTCATGTATATTCTGCCCCACGTGACGCAAACGATTTGCATCCTCAATCAAATTCCGCGCCCTACCGTCTCCTCAGAGCGCGATCTCGGTTTTAACAGCCACTGAAAGCCTCCGCATGAGTCCGAACTATATAGGGGACGCAGCCAAGACAAATTCACCTCTTCACTTTATGCAACGACGATTTGCTGCTACCATATCAGAATTATTCTTAACGCTGTTTGAAACACATGCACTCCCACACCTTCAAGTTCACAAAATCATCGCACCCCATCTTCTCAAAAGATATATAAATTTCTTGGATCGAGTGCAGAGACGTGCTAAAAAAATGGGTGATAGGGTTGAAGAACAAACCTTCCGAAGATAGACTCCAGCACTAAGGATTATTCCCCCTGAGTTACAGGAGGATCAGAAGTGATCTGAGTAAGGCTCACAACATATTAAACACGCCAAACCATACCAACGAGAGCATCTCACGAGTGCATAACCACCACTCCGCTCGAGGCAATCCTCGAAAAATTGTGCATCAAAGAGAGAACACTCAGGTTCCTAAACACTTTTTCTCATTTAGAGTCATTGCAACCTAGAATGCTCACTCAGCCAAGGTGACCACATCCCCTTCAGTGGACAGCGATAAGAAGAGACTTGATAAACACATACTCACATACTCATTATCATCTCGCTCGTGGACAAGCTGCACCTGATGCATGCCTTGAGACTTGCTAGTCTTTATTGTTACCATCTCCTCAGATCATTAACCTAATCTGTCTCACATATTATATTTCTTTCCTCTCCCTTGCTTACACTTCCGTCCTCTCTCACAGTCTTCACTACCAGTTAATAAACTGAATTATCTATTTATCTGATCAGTTCTGAAATCTTGTTATTATCATTAGAATTTTCTCCTTACTCTTCTCTACATTGCCACTAACTGACATCCGGTCTGGCAATGTGATACTTCAGTCCTCTTTTGGAAATAAACGACCTAATACTCAGTTTTCTGATAAACTCTCTCTTCTCTTTTTCACTTTAGTGACTTCTTTCATCACTCTTTTCTACTTAATGAAATGGGCAGTGAAGATGATTTACACAATAACAATGAAGGCCCAACGAGGAAACTAGCTAGCTCCAAGAAAACAACACTATTGGGAATGTAAAGAAAAGAAGAAGACCCATTCGGAAAATTGGAAAAATTATTTAATAATTCAATCCTTTCAAAAAATCTGGTTAGGACTTTACCAGATTTCGATAAAAATCTCTGAAACGATAATTTCTTGGTCCATTACAAACATTTTATGTTGATAATGAAAACACTTCAAGAAAAAGTCATCTTTCTCTCGCATGTACACATTGTATATAACATCTTTTAAATAATATTTTGAAATATTTTTTACCTAGAAAATCACAACTTAGTCAATGCTTAACTCAAAATAACTAATACAAAACTCTAATAGCTTTCAGTTTTTTGTTCTGAACATGTTAGACATGTAAAATGTTTTTAAAACCTTACTTGACAAAATAAAACATAGATAAAACATGTTTCATTTCACTTTTGTGAGCATTAACAACTATGAAGATTATTCATCTCTTTAAACATTGTTTATTGACTTACAAATAACATGTTCACATGGTTTTGGTAAAATATCCTCATCAGGTAACAACAAGTGGTTTTATAATCTCCAGAAAATGAACCTCTGCTTTGTAATTTATTTCTTATAATAAAATGGTACAAGTAACCAAACGGTTTGTCATATACAACAACCAGAACAAAACTCTTTGATTCACACAAGAATAAGAAATATTGTTGGTTTGGCACCTAAGACATGTTACGTTCACTTTGTATGTACATCTGAATCTGGATCTCAATGGGATTCTAGTTTAAATAAGTTTTGGTCAACTTAAAAAACATTCAGTAACATTTACCCACTTGTATTCCCTACCAATAAAGCAATAATAAACCAATGAAGTCTAATATTACACAACTATCCTTTATTACCCGGCTAAAAACAAGAAAATGATTTCTTCCTGCTTCTAGTACCAAGTATCAGTATCAGTAGAACATTAATTATAGGGGATGCTGCCAAGATGGTATGTTTAAATTTTCCATGAGTCACTGGATCATGCATTTCGAGATGAAAACTCTCAATCAGCTATAATCATTTCATTGTCAAATACATTTTGCGTCACGTATACGCTTTTGCAACAGCATTATAGTTAACCTGTGGAGAATATGAGGGTTGAACGCAGAAAGTGACCAAAGATCAACAGTTCACACAGCCCAGTTGTTACACATGCGATCGTTTATGGTCTGAATGGCATCATTACACAAATATAGATAACTCTTATTGACATACGAGGTCATCTCACTCATTTCCAACCACTTGGGTCGAATAATATGTGCTGAAAATGACCTTTATCATGCTCCCAAAATCCAAGTATGTATCATCCTAAGCTGATGATGTGCTCTGTAGTTCATCGAATAACAAACAAAACGTCATTTTTAACCCCCAGGCCTAAAACAAGTTTGAAATATTCATTTCGATGTTTGTAGAATGCAACTGACGTGAATTTTAGTAAAACTTGAAGAGATTCAACAAAATAGCATCTTAACTCCTTTGCCTATTTGAACATCGGAATGAAGAGTGATTACACTACATATTTCTGTGTGATAAACTTTTTACATAAAAGTACTAGAGCAATCTAGTAAACTTTAACTGTCAACCATTTATTTTAAACCTTAAATGTAATTGTGTTGTGTGGACAGGGAACAGGGAATCGAACTTGATGTTTGATCAAGTTATTTGAATGGCCAATTCAATAACTGAATAATCAAAGTTAATTTTACTTCCTTTCTATTATGTACATTACACGAATATCAACTTATTCATATCTTCAATATACAAGCAAAGTTGTATTTAAAGGTGTATTTCAGAAATAAATGAAAGTTCACCGGTATTCGGTTAAACATTAAAAAGATACACATCAAATGCTTCATGATAATTAACAAATGGAACAACTTAACTATCTTTTTTATTTTCAAAGTCATCAAAAACCTACGGTAAAATAACTTGTTTCACGTTAACCTGTTTTTCACTTCCTGATTGTACAACAATATTATTTGATTTCATATTGAGCTGTTATTTTTTCATGTGTTACTATTAACTTTTCGTTCTTCCGCTAACCAGTACATTTGATCTTGTATAGAGAATTCAACATTTTAAATGTTCAAAACAGTGGTTCCCTTTGATAAATTTGAACAGAGAAATGAGAAGACATATTTTGTGAGATAGTACCATTTCGTACTTTCTCGTCAGTCACATACAAGCAACATGTTATTTGTGTAAATACAGTTTTGAAGATAAGGTCAAAATTTCTTATTTAGCATGACATTCACTCACTAGAACCATGGTAAACAAAGGTCAACATACAGTTGTTTTTGAACACATAAAGTTGGACTTTTCCGACCAATCAAGATAGCTTCGAGTAGTTTCAGTGTGTGTGGATTTTGATGACATGTCACAACTCTAAAAGCTGATTTTGGGTCAGTTTGATGACCACCCATCATTAGATGTTTTGCAATGGACGAGGCTGGGTTTCTTGATCGATTTTGAGATGATGGGCTAGGTTGATGAATCACGGATTTGATTGACCATTTTGGAATATGTTCCCCTATCCTGTCTTCCTATCGGCAATCTGTCCTCCCTAAGTAACTTTCTTCGCAGTTACATGTGAATTGGTAAATACTGTGGGATTTGGACTGAATCGGTCTTGGAGACTTGATCGGGGTAACTGAGATCGATTGAGTTGTTGTGATAAGCCTCAGATTAGCTGCATTGCAGGTCTTTTTTATTGCAGCTGCAGTCTGTTTGGTTGTAATTTTCATGTAATGATCACCCTTGAAAGGTAACTTGAAAGGTAACCCTTGAAAGGTACACTGGTTTCTTGGGCACATCAGTTGCTATCAGCTTCGTCATAGTTGTGCTCTGATGACCAATAAACGTTTCGGGATATCCGTTTGATTTAAGTGTGTCAGTAATAAGCTTGAATTCGTCGTTCAATGTATCAGCAGTGCAGATTCTACTTGCTCGAGCGAATAAAGTTTTGACAACAGAACGTTTATATTGTATGGGGCAGAAACTAGTGAAGTGGAGGTACTGTCCCGACCAGGTGGGTTTGCGGTGTACTTTTCGTCTGATTGATCCGTCTGGACGGCGATGGAGCAGGATATCGAGGAAAGCTAGTTCATTATTCTTTTCTTCCTCATAAGTGACTTTCAGATTCGGGTGAATCGCATTAAATAAATCATTGATTTCATTAATATCTGTAGAATGTGGTAATATGACAAGAATATCGTCGACATATCGTTTGTAAAGTGTAATACCATCGATGAAGTGACTCACTTGCCTTTCTATCATTCCCATGAATATGTTTGCTAAACCAGGTCCGAGAGGGCTTCCCATAGCCACTCCATCGATTTGTGTATATGCTTTACCTTGGAAATAGAATTTTATATTCTTTGTGCACAGTAAAATTAGATCTCGTTTACCATGGTTCTAGTGAGTGAATGTCATGCTAAATAAGAAATTTTGACCTTATCTTCAAAATTGTATTTACACAAATAACATGTTGCTTGTATGTGACTGACGAGAAAGTACGAAATGGTACTATCTCACAAAATATGTCTTCTCATTTCTCTGTTCAAGTTTAAATGTTGTTCTCTATCCCTGTAATGCTTTTTTTTTATTAAAACAAACTAACCAATCTATCCATTTTTGCATATTAATATTTATGTAATAATTAAGTGCCCTATTTTGGTTGTTGTTTAAATTAATTAAATAATGAATACACCTAGATAAACAAAACTATAGATTTTTAATAGATAATAGAGAGTTGGAGAAATTGAACAATTATGTCATCTAGTTTCGAATGCTGTTCTTACTCTTTTCAAAATCATTAAGAAACATTTATATTTGTGATATGGGGTTCGCATAAATATCAACTTTAATTTGACTTGACACCATTAACAAGCTAAATTTGAAATAAGTTTGTCAACAGTTTGTTTGTTTACCATTTACATAATATTTTTCTATCGATGATTTGATAATTCTGATTATTATAAATTGAAATTACCTTCACTACACAAACTTCTTTCATGTTGTACATTATGGGAGAAAATCATGAAATCAGTAGCTGGTTCATTGATTTACGTGTCTCATCCTTCATCAATTAGCCAAAGATTTAAGACTCCTTTACCTTACTAATAATCAGAGGATTAGTTGTATACTCCTGTAGTGGAACAATTCTACGAAGAAAACGAGATTGGTGAAAAATAAACATTATTGTACTCGTTTTGTTTAACTGTACCAAAAAACACTTCTTGCGCACAACGTTCTTTTGTTGTTGCTGCCATTTATCATAACGTGCTGCTCTCTATGTAATGCCTACTTTCTCCTTCAATAAAATACTAAAACATGGATTTATTGTAATTTATGTGACGGGGTGGTATGGAACATTTAGTGGTGATCATAGTCAATCTCGACTCGGTCACCACTAAACCCCTTTAAGGTGGATCCAGTCAAGAATGACTATGATCACCATTACATACTAATTACGAGCTCGTCACAGAGACGATAAGCAAATGCATGTGAAAGAATAGATTTGCTGGCGATTTCGTGGTATCGAAAGAATACCGAAATCGGGGCGAAATTACAGAAGCAGTGGAGCAAAAATGGCAGCAACACAAACGGAAGGTTTGCGTGTACAGATAGTAATAAACAAAGAGGTTCAGTAAAACAATCACTTCTACAATTGGTTATAATAATGAATGTTTCTATAAAACCAATAGCGTTCTCTTCATACAAATGGATTCACTACACCCCCATCGATTTACGTAGAAAATAGTGGTCCTTATAAAATTGACCTGTCCCTATGTTACATTGGAAGACATAACGTTTATGTCTATAATTTCCTTGATATTATATGTACACTTTCCCATTCTCATTCCTCTTCATTGCTTCTAGGTAAAACACTTTAGATGAAATTTCTAGATTCTTATAAACCACAAATGAAATTCGCACATTCCTAAATAAAAAAATGTATTATTCAAAAGCAGGATATTCCTTCCTATCCACTTTTTTTTTGTAAAACTCAATTCATCATGGTCATATGTCTGACTTTAAAATCTTCAAAACCACAGGGAGAATTTTTCATGTTTTACTAATACGAAGGAGATGATCACATACTATAAGACACTTTTCCAGTGAACATATATATAGTTTTTTCTACATACGTCTTTCAATTTATGCCAAATGACTGATGAAACCGGTCACTATCTTTACACTACAAGATCAGAAAACAATAGTAGACCGATAGAATTATTAAAATATTTGAAACATTCCATTGCAAAATCTCAATGTATGGAAGGTGAGTATAATATGTATTTTTGAAAGTGTTCAGATTTATAAATGGGATATGTTATTGAGGTGGTGATTTTAAATTTTTGTACTTAAAAAGTTTGGTGAGTAACAGTCAAAAACACAGTACCATGATCAAAATTCAGATCTCTTTCCTCAGTACTATCAAATATCATATTGCAACTTGATCGATAGAATTTGATCAACACTACAGGTTTAGACAACCATGACATTGATCACTACTCTGTGGTCAATCAGTTGTAAACATATAATGTCTAACAGGTGGTCAGTCGTGGCTCAAGTACCTTAGTAGTAACCTTTTAAACTGTGAAGCTAGGTTTTATGAATTCAAGTCCTATTTGCAGTATAGACAATAGTAGCATTACAAGCAATCATTACTGAAAATTATAAAATAGAGAAAAACCATGTCTCAGATCTTGACGTTTGTATAGAAAATTCTAAATTTGGTGTAGGTCAGTAGTTATTTGGAGTTCTAGATGTTCTTCACTAGTAGAAATGCTGCCCTTACTTTGCTGATCCTTGCCTTCACATATGCACCAGATCGATCGTGCTCATCAGTGTTGCTGCACAGATATGTAAAGGCTTTTACATCTTCCAAAGCTTCTCCATCAAATGTGATTCGGTTAATGCATGTTCTATTGTATCGAAGGATCTTGCCTTTTCCTTTGTGTATGTTGAGATCTACTGCTGAAGAGACAGCACTTGTTGTTGCGTGTGGGATGGAAGAGCTAGGTCATCTGCGAAGTCCAGATAGTCCAGCTGCCTCTAAGTTGTCCATTGTATATCTTGCTTCCCAAGAGATAGTGAGGTTTTTCTAATCCAATCAAACACCAGAAGAAAGAGAAAGTGTGAGAGTAAGCAAACTTTCCCGACACCGGTTTTCTCTAGGAATGAGTCTGTGAGCTGTCCTTCATTTGCGATTGATGTTGAGTATTTTCTCAGGCACGCCATAGTGCTGAACGAGCCCCCATAGTGTCATCCTTTCACTACTATAGAATGTTTTCTCAATGTTAATGAAGTTGATGTAGAGTGGTGAATCCCATTCAATTGACTGTTCCACGATGACCCGTAATGTCACAATTTGGTCGGTAAACGACCGATCCTTACGAAATCCAGCCTGTTGATCTCGAAGTTGAGCGTCTACGAAGTCTTTCATTCTGTTAAACAAAACCCCATTGAAGACTTTGTCTGTTATTGAGAGAAGAGTGATGCCTTTTTAGTTCTCACACTCGGTGAGATCGCCTTTCTTTAGCATTTTGATCAGGTGTCCTTCTTTCCAGGATATTGGTACTTGTTCTTTATGCCAAATCTTGTTGAAGTGAATGTGGAGTATATTTGCAGTTACTGCTACCCACCTGTTTCTCTGTTCTCAATATGGCTGCTTACTTTGTCTTGCTTGCTTGTCACTGGTCGTTCTGGTTTACGATAATTCCCAGCGATCTTCTTTGTTATATCGAAAAACTGGCTACTGTTTCCATCTCTTGCAGCCTTTTCCACCGACACTACTAGTGTGGTGCTGTGTTGCGAACTACTTATAAGTAGTATATAGCGTGAGTGTCAACGTAAAGTCTGGTAGCATAATATGGGGGGAAGATCAAGAAAGGAAGAGTCAGAAAACAATGGAATTTGTATGAAACGCATGAAGAGTGACAATGGATTGATGTTTGGCAACAGGAACAGTCCAGTTCCATAGTATGAACTGATCTTTTGCAAATGAACGATTTACGATATGGTTTTCCGATTTTACTGACTAACTCTGTAATTTTCGTTAAATACAATTCGGTTGCCCCCACCTGTGTTCTCATTCACTACACTAGATTAGGAAAAATGCCGTATTAAACTTTTGTGATGTTGTTCACCCCGACTAGAATAAAATACCTGTTCTGGATTCCAATGTTCATTTAAATTCAAGTTTACCAAAATAGGGAAGTCGGTTCACTGATATTATCGTCCTGTCAGTCAATTCGAGTACTTAAACTCTCAGGAATCATCAACTAGACTAGTTGTAAATATATTTTAAGACAGATTGTAAGCTTTGAAAAACAATTCATAAACGATTCAACTCATTCTTTGGTTACATACACATGTAGGTATTATGAGTGAATTTTAAATTCTAGAAACGATTTTTGAAATAAAAAATTTTTTCAAACTGATCTGTTGACATTTTTTCTTAGTTTTCTCTAAAAGTGTACACTTCAAGACAGATTTATTTTTGTGGTGAATTTCATCAACTATTATAATCATCAAATTAGTTCATGAATTGATTCATATCAGAGTTTACTAATTGAAAAACTTGACTAAACTTAAAATATGAAGCCGGCAAATTAAGTCCAACTTTAGAAGTGTATAGCCATGTCTGTAGTTCTATTTTATATTGGGTAAAAAAATTAAATAAAATTTCTTGTTAAAATTTATAACTATGAACTCAGTGACGATTATTTAAATCGATAAAGTGAACTCATCATAAATTTTTACAAAACGGAATTCAATAAAAGCACACAGATTATAAAGATACATGTAATGAAGTGTTGCATATTATAATCGAAGTTGGGAAATGATTGACAATGGAACTGCATAGATCTGTCTCATTTTTAATGTTTATTCTGATATTTCAATCTCGTACTAGTGGCTTTCAACTATCAACACGTTGGTCACATTTAAATACTGAAAAAAAGTACAATTTACACTAATGGAATTGAGACATTATTTTATTTATCGAAGGATACTTTTCAACCGTCCTATTATTGATAATGATTTTTGTTCACAGTTCCGGGTTCGTTGGTTAGTGCCAATAAACACTTAATATGATGTTACTGTTTCATCAAGCAAATCAGTTCATTTGCACTTCACTGTTAAATGATTGTTAACAACTTTAACTTAATTCTATTCAGTCTCTTATGTAGATTCCTGCATAATTTTAACAAATAACTCACCGTAAGTGAAGCCGGTTAATCTTGAATTAGAACAACACATATATAAGTGAACAATAGTGTTGTTTTCGACTAGATCGTCATCAGGCTTTACTCTAATATACATGAATATTTATAGATGAAAATGTTAAACCAGTCAAGGCAATTTGAGTCATAATCATAACGAAATGAAAAAGATTACGTCACTACACATAATAGGCAAAAGTACAAGTGGATAGTAGGAAGACAGGTGTACTGATAGTAGTAGGAAAATTTATAAAATATGATAACTTAAGTTTTTTTTGAAACCATGAATCGATCAATGTTAGACCACCATTAGAAACCTGGAAGCACTGGATGGCCATTTAGTCATGATATGGGACTCCTCAACTAAAGTTTTATCAATAGTAGGTCAAACGTGGATGAATAAACTTCAAATAATCATTAAAAACATCATCTTTGTTCACTAACGTACCACTCCTCGAGGCTATTGAATTCATATGAGAGCAAATTAAGGAAAAGTAAATCAACATTGGCTTGAGCGAAGATTTTCTTAAAGAATTGCTCCTAAGATGTACGATGAACGTCCATTTCGTATTCAACAACACTTATTATAGACAAATAGACGGTATAGCCATGGGTTCACCTCTAGGCCCGATTCTAGCTGATCTCTTCCTAGCAAAGCTAGAAAATGGACCACTAAATGAAGCTATTCAGAAATTCGATCTATATCGCCGTTAGGTCGATGACACATTCATCATTGTAGATCAGGACATCAGAAAAGAAAAACTCTTAGAACAATTCAACAGTGTACACCTGGCAATCACATTCGCTGGTGAAGAGGAATATGATAAAATACTGACTTTCCTTCACATCATACTAAGTAGGCGAAGTGATGAGTCATTAAGTAGAAGCGTATATAGAAAAAATCCCATTGCTTGCCAATACACTCACTTTTGTAGTTTTACACCTATCCGCTACAAAAGAAATTTGGTTAGATGTCTCACTAACAGAGCAAATATGATCTGTTCAGTGGATACTTTAAGTCAGGAGCTGGAATTCATCAACGGCTCACTAACCGAGATTGGTTATCCCAGCGCATTCATAAAGAAGTATATGTTTGCCGTAAAAAAGAAGTCGGTGGTTTCGACCGCCCAAATTAAGCCTTTATTTATGAAGTTACAATTCAACGGAGATGTGGCCTGCGATACTCTGCAGGACAGATTAATAAGATTAATTAATAGAACATTCAACGCTTCCAAACTTGCATTGACATTCTCCAGTCGACCAGTGATGTCTACCCGAACGAAGGAAAAGTTACCTGAGTTGGCCTCCTCTATGTGCGTTTACAAATTCAGCTGCTCCTGTGAAGATAGCTATATCGGGCGTACTTTCAGGCAACTTACCCAACGAATGAGTGAACATCTTACAGCATGGTTTACGAAGGGTCAGCCAAAAAAATACGCAACTCTATCTTAGCCCACCTGCTAGATAAATCTAGATCTTATCGGGTTATCTATCGTATACCTCCATCATTCCCCAACGGAGTTCGATCTCGTCTCCTACACATTGCAGAAGCCATAGGAATACGTACATTCAACCCCAGTTGATGTGTTCAGAAGAAATGCGTGACACCCCTATCTCTTCCGTGGCCGAATATGACGTAACAAACGATTGACATTATATATATTTTTTATTTTATTTTTTATTTTTACACATTTGCTTATGTTTTTGATGTTTTTAATGATTATTTGAAGTTTATTCATCCACGTTTGACCTACTATTGATAAAACTTTAGTTGAGGAGTCCCATATCATGACTAAATGGCCATCCAGTGCTTCCAGGTTTCTAATGGTGGTCTAACATTGATCGATTCATGGTTTCAAAAAAAACTTAAGTTATCATATTTTATAAATTTTCCTACTACTATCAGTACACCTGTCTTCCTACTATCCACTTGTACTTTTGCCTATTATGTGTAGTGACGTAATCTTTTTCATTTCGTTATGATTATGACTCAAATTGCCTTGACTGGTTTAACATTTTCATCTATAAATATTCATGTATATTAGAGTAAAGCCTGATGACGATCTAATCGAAAACAATATTGTTCGTTTTAGTTGTGTTGTTCTAATCTTAAATGACATAACTTTGATTTCGGTAATGGGAACAAGTATAAACTCAACATATTTATTGCTTGATTTGTGTAACTGATCATTAAAAGAATGATCCGATAAAACAATTTCATCGCCTCAAGTCAAAATTCGTACTTACACTCTATTGTATTAGAAGTGCATTAACTAGATAAAGCTGAAACCAGGATCTAAAAAATCGTTGTTCTGGTTCATAAATAAACCAAAGGAAATAAATTGAACAAAGTGAATAGGTTAGCAAAATGATCTAGCTAATAATTTAATGTATACAATGTTTTTAAACCAACTGTTATACCTAACAAGTGTGAATGAATTACTGAGCTTTTTCTAAAACTTAGTAATCTCAACTAATTTTTGTAAATGAAAATTATTGCTGTATCCTTTAAAATAATCAACAAAGAAATACAATCGTCATTAAAATGTTATGGGGATTGTTGTTTCATTGAAGTCAATGGTCTAGAAGTTAAGCATCCGCTCACGAATCCGAAGGTCCAGGGTTCGATTCCTGCATGCGGGGGCCATGGATGCGCTTTGATGATCAGTCCAATACTAGAATATAACAGAGATCTGATGTTTTCAGGTTTATATTGCCTGATCGATTTATGACTTCGATGAATCTCAGCAGTCTTCACTAGCCTATAATGACAATTGCCATTTGCTCACTAGTGACTAGCTTCATAGGGAAATTTCCGGAATTCTAATGGGAAGCTGTGACCACTGGATGTTAACTGTGTAGAGTATGAGGCAGTTATCTACCAAAAATAATGGATCAAGTCGTGCAACATAGTGGGTTGATTTAAGTCAAACATTAAAGACATTTTAATACTGATGAAAAGATAGAGAAACCCAACTAAACGTTTATTATAACTAATTTATCCAAAGTTAAGGTTAAATTTTATGAGTTCAAATACTAATAAGATTTCTTTCAGCTTGATGACAAGAGTTCTTAACTAGAATTGCAACACTCATTTCATTCATTCTCTTTACATGTATTACGGATGGAAGATCATGTGATCCTTGTTAATGCTGTCGATCAGCATTTGTGAAAAGATGACAATATCACATTGAATGTGTTGACAGATTTTCATGGTGCATGTTTTGACTGGGAATTATTTCACGACCACTTCTGACAAATAAATCGATATTGCTTTTGACATTTCTGCGTTGATAAAATAAATCAACAATAAAGTCATTATTCAGTAAAATGGAAAGTAATTACAGATAATTTGTTAATCTATCGTGATAAATTTGAAGTGGTTTGATGAAATAATTCGTCATCCTAGTCCCTACCAGATGAACCTGGTCTATCATAACTGCTTAATATTCACCACAAAATCGTATACGATTGTTTGCTGCAAATGTTTTGGGGAAAATATTTTGTATATGGTATATATATATATATATATATATATATATATATATATATATATATATATATATATGGACAAGGGATCAAATTCCGCCTCACCAACAGACGAGAAAACCAGCATAACCATCGGAAAGATCAACAGTGGCAAAGCAACAGGACCAGACAACATAACATTTGACTCATTGAAACCAGACAAATAAGTAACTTCAGAGATTCTGCACATTGTTCAGCAAGATTTGGTGGAAAGAACAAGTGCCAGCAGGCGGGAAACAAAGATACCTCATTAATATACACAAAGCAAAGAGACCTAAGCAAATATGAGATCAATAGAGGAATCAAATTACTATCAACACCAGGAAAAATGTTCAACAGAATGCTGCCACAAAGATTCAGTGGATGCCCAATTTCGAGATAAACATTCAGAATTCCGTGGGGATTAGTCATCCACCAAGCTTAATGTTAAATAGTTGATTGAACGGAACTAATCGATTTAATGCCAAAACAGAAGCAGAAGGTCTTGACAAACACAAGGGAAAACCAGTAACAAAAAATACAGTATAGTTAGAAGCAACCAAATCATACTTGACACAGAAGCTCTTGAAGAGGTGAATACGTCTTCTTACCTGGACAGCACCAGTGATAAAAACTAGTGATTTGATACAGATGTGAAGACAATAATAAACAAAGCAAGGGTAATGTTCCTACAATTGAAGAACAACTAGTCCTCAAAATAACTCTCAGCCAACACCGAAGTGAGAATCATCAATACCAATGTCAAGACGATCTTATTGTAAGGGGATGGAACTGGGAGAACTACCAAAACTATCATTTGAAAGATATACACATTTATGAACAGTTGTCTATTCAAGATACTCGAGATTTGTTGTCCAGACACGATCGGAAACAACCTACTGACTGTTAGAGAGAACAAAACTGATTCCATATTATGAAGGAATCAGTAGAAAGTACTGGAGGTGAATTTGGACACACATAATAGGAATTCTTAAATCGCGTCACGAGGCAATCCTTAACTTGATCTCCTTAAGATGAGAGGGGAAGAGGCAGATCAATGGACCTATTGCTCTGGAAATGGGGAAGCAGACATTTGAAGATTGAATAGCTATTGTGTAGACCTGCAATGGAAGGCTCATGACAAAGTAAGTCATAAAATGCTGGTGAGCGGCTTGTGTTCTATGGACGGTAGCATCAGTGAAAAAATATGCTACTATTTGTCAATATTTTCATCAAATCCATCTTAAGCAGGTGTATTCTTGCTTATCAGATTAAAGTTTTTAGAATTCTAGTGGCAGAATCAACTTTTTCAAATTCACTGATTATGGTAGTGCTCTGTCTGGTATACAAAATTTCTAAATCATTGGAAAATTTCCACTCACATAAATATGAATGAATGAACAGTTATTGAAGTTGAAATTAATAACGTAGTTTGTTTGTGAAATTATTGATAATGTTAACAGTATTGCGGTAGGTGAGTTACTACATGAACAGGATGCTGGAATTTTCGAAATAATGCATTGACGGCCAATTATACTGATTATTACTGATCTTACACAAATATGTAGCTGATGAAAGAGTATAGATTGATGAAGAGATGACCGAAAATTATGTTAAACTTATTATTACATCAACATGGTTACATTGAAACAATGTGAAGAACACATATATGTATGTATATGTATACGTATATATATTTCTGTTGGGAGTGTGAATTTCTATCCTAATGATGTGCTGTTTTTTTTTGTCTTTCATTGTCCACCACAAACAAAATTCAAAAAAAACGAGCGCACATAGATGTTTTACTTATCCAAATGGCAAGAATTTAATGAACACCAGATGGATTTAATACAGTCACATATATAAACTAGATGATAAACTACATTCAAAAGGACATTGTTTGATTATTTCTTCTGACAAAAATTAAATAAAATTACCACCTCTGTCGTTAGAATGTTATAATTCAGTTCGTATCTATTGCTCTACATATAAATATTAAACAGCTTGTTAATTATGCAACGCGTGAAAAAAAACATACACCATACAAAATACCTTTCAATTGAAAGGTAATTCACTGAATTTCGGAATTAGTTTTGTTTTAAAAAAAATGAAGCAAAACAATGATTGAAGTTTGAACCTGTTTGTGAATTGTTGAAATGTTAAAATGAAAATTAGTTGTTTAAAATTGGAAAATAAGGAATAAAGGCAATATTCTCTCTATTTACACTGTATCACATTCTAATCAGTTATTTGGTAACTGAACATAGTCGACGACAAACCCTGGACCTATTCTTCGTGATAATTTACACGTTAGAACATGATTTAGTTTTAATCTTGCGAATACTTATTCCAATCAGGCAACCCACCGTCATTGTTGTGCGGGATTTCGCAACAAAAGCTGAATTTTTCAGAAGTCGCTGTCGCAAAGGTCTTATATAATTATGGAGAAAACTAATAATGAAAAGTAAGAGCTATCAACACGTTAACGTGTTAAGAAAAATACTTATACGCATTCGAAATCATCAATCAATCATTGTTAGACCACCATTAGAAACCTGGAAGCACTGAAAGACGGCCGTTTAGTCCTGGTATGGGACTCATCAGCAGTGCGCATCCACGACTCCTGCACCTCGCAGGATTCGAACCCGGGACCTTCGGTATTGTGCGCGAACGCCTAACCATCAGACCACTGGGCCGGCATCCAACGGTGTTAATGATGAGTCCCATACCAGGACGAAACGGCCGCCGTGCAGTGCTTCCAGGTTTCTAATGGTGGTCTAACAATGATTGATTGATGATTTCAAATGTGTAAAAACACAAACCTCCAAAACTCTCCCCGAAAAACTGCTTATGTTGAAATAAAATGCACACAGTATGCATAGAAAAAGTAATAATCCAGGTTAGGGTTAAAGGGGTATGGAGAAGGAGGAGAGGTTCACTGTTTTGGACGACTAGAATTTTAAACAAAATTTTGAAGAGTTTGAATAGATTTCTTTTGTATAATTTATCCTAAGATTTTTTATGAATTGTAATAGCTTCCTCAATACTAAGAAGAGATCACTGAAAAGATCGTTATTTAGAAAAAGTTATTGAAAGTAATCATACTTCTCTTTGTTGAATTGATTGAAACCTACTCTGTCTAAATAAAGTGTTTCTAAATTTAGGTAACTGACTGGAAAACCTGCTTAAACTAAGTTTTGTGTTTCTTCCAGTTCGTCGGAAACGGATACTTACAACTCTGAAGAGATTGACTTCTTTTCAAATTGTAACATCTACAGTCGATTGATTTCTAAGAAGTGATCAAGGCTAGGTTTACCTAGTTCTTTAGCAGACCGAACTGCATGGACTTTGTTTCAGTTTGTTCACTGATATGAGTATTTTGACATTGATCACATTAAATTACTTTGGCCAGTGACTTGAAACTGTGAAAAAGATATTATTTTCATTTCAAAATATCTCATTTAAAATGTGATTAATAATTCTCTTTCCTATGTTTTACGAGAATTTTCCTATTTATTAAGCAAATAAAGTGAAAATTACAGAACGAAATGAAATTCCTAGTGCGGCACTCATCCAATCAATAAACAGAGAAGATACCCGAAAATGCTTGAAATCACAATCATATGAGGTGGAAAACTAAGGGAGCTTTAAATTCCCGGTTACGTATATTATATTTCTTCACTTTTTACTTGTTTGAAATAAACCAGTAATGCATGAAACATTAAACACAGTTATACTGAATAAATATTTCCGCATGATATTTAGGCATATGAATAAACTGTATACCTTCATGTAAGAATACAGAAGCATTACAGAATTGAAATCAAATATGTTTTACACTCGTTAGAATAACATTCGAATCCATTTCAGTAACGTGCAATAGATCTATCCAATAGAGAAAACCATCTTAGTTATTTGGAATGTTGATGTACAGGTATGTACAAATATAAATGTTCTTCACTAAATCATAATTAGTTAAAGTTAAGCTTACATGTAATGTGATAAAGATCACGATAATAACAGAAAATAACTAAGCAATTAAGTGTACAAATAAGCTGTTCAAAATGGCTATTCAAGCAAATATCATTTCAATGAATAAAAGTATCACTAGTTTTGTCGGTAATTTATTTAACCAATGAATACCAGAAAAAACAGATAAAATGCACAAAGTCGCATACGGTACTATGAGACGGAGCATCGCTTAAAAGTTGCTATCAGAGACACGAATTTCCAAATGCATGGTGTAGTCAGAGTATTTTGAAGACCTAGAAGAGAG
This sequence comes from Schistosoma turkestanicum, assembly GCA_944470395.2. NCBI lineage: Eukaryota > Metazoa > Platyhelminthes > Trematoda > Strigeidida > Schistosomatidae > Schistosoma > Schistosoma turkestanicum. The sequence continues at coordinate 9,427,447 of OX103974.1, read as the reverse complement.
CTAATAACCTACTTGTATTGCAAATTGATGTTTGAACACTGTGTGTACATATTATGCAAATGAATTGTGTCTTTCGCCAAAATATATTTTTCATCTTCGTAAATTACACTTGTATCTTTTGTTTCCATACATTAATCACTGAGCTAATGAGCTAGGATAGTTACTAGACTATTCAGACTATTCAGAAAGATTTTATGACCTCCGTTATTGATATTTATGACTGTAAATTATCAGTCTTACTTACCATACGACCAGGAATCACATATTTCAGCAGACGTGCTTACTAGTTAATTTTGTGACTGAAAATCAAAATACTATCTGATGCGATAACAATTTGATCGGATTTTAAAATAATATATGAATTGCCAGCATCTTTGTTTAATGAAATTCTTTGATGGATGTAACACTCATGAACACATTTTGACCTATTTGTTTGATTTTAAAACACTCAGGTAGTTCATATTGAAGTTTAACAAATTAAAAAAATACAAGTTTATAACAACTATTAACACGTTTTGTATTCATATTCACTCATTAAAGATTAGAAAATTAGTTTTGTAATTGATTTCAGTAGAAGGTAGTTAAAGTTAGTCAGCAAGAAACACTGCACGGCACAGACTGCGTTTTTTGGCTCTCGTAAGCAGAACGTACATGTCAGTTTAAGGGGACTAACACCCTATAATGCATTCATTTCCATGTCACCATATTTCACAGTCACAGACTCTGTCACCTAGCCACTCGGGCCGCGACTGACCTGAAATTTATTTCCTACTGGTCGAAAAAGTTCTATTAGCACTAAAAGACCTGACGTATATATCACACTGATTATTACTGAGTGATTGATTATTCGAAAATACATTTCACTGCTATGAGTGGTCAGTTTTGGCCTAAATAACTTAGTGCAAACATATGTGTGTGTGATATTCGAACAATGGGGTTCTTTGATGAAATAAGTTAGTTTCATAGACAAAATGTTTTCAACATGTCACAGCATGTATAAACTGAAGAAATGTAAAGAAAAAAGAATTCTTGTGTTAATATTTTTCACCAAGCTGATTGTTTAACACGTTCAGATAAATTGAATGAGTAAAACAAGTGAATGAAATCGTTGTTCTTAATAATATATTTGACTGATAAAAGGGGAGTCAAACTTTATTTATCAATTACAGGTCGCCATAAGATAGCTGTTAGTTTTCCATTTCCCCTACCAATATTACTAGGATTAATCTATATATGTGTAGGGCTTCAGCTGCTATTCTTTCTTTTGTGTGAACCAAAGGACTTTGAAGGATTGTCGTATGGTCACTATGAATGACCACATTATACTGAGTATAATGTTATTGTTCATTCGTTCTCTAGTAATTTTAAAGGTCTTCTGAGACTTTAGGAATACGCTTTCAACAAAGTTTGTGTTGCTTCAATTTCACATTCAGCTGTCTTGCTGTTTTACCCACAAACATACAAAACTCACACATTGATGATGAAAACCTTTTTTTTCCTATACAAAATATAAATGGTTCTACCAATTCAAACCAAATGTAGTTGCATGTTCTTACAAATAAGTTAAATTATTATGTAAATTATTACACTGTCGATTTAGCCATTTGTAAATAAATGTTTTTCTTTATGTCCGATAAAAATTCACTGTCGATGAACATGATACTTATCATTGTCAATAGATCAAAGTACCACCCGTCTCGTCAAATATATGGTTTCTACTTAGATTACTTCAAGCACCATGAATAGTGCCGAAGACATATTTCAATGATTAGTAAAGATAGTTTATAAGTAACTTGGAATAATGAGGGCAATATTTTAATTTTGTTTTTTTAATTATTAGACAAATGGGACCACTCAGTCACTTCTAATCATACAATACCTTCTACTTTTAAACAAACTTTGTCATATATTCCCAATCCTTTTGAAGAGAATAAATGTTTGGAAGTTGAAAAATCTTTTCCTGTTGTCAATACACCAAACTATACTAACAATTTTAATTATTCATCCTCTAAAGAAAATTTACTTGACTATTTTAAATCATCAGTTAATCAACAACATTTTAATAATCGATATAATTTATTCTACCTAAATGAATGGTATCAATCGTATCATGAACGAAGTATATTCACACCAACTGAGAAAGATGAAAAACCATTGGACTTATCGTTCAAAACAGATTCAACTCCCAATGAATCGATTTGGTCAGTTTAGGTTATCTTTATTTTTAAATGAAATAATTTGTTTTAATTGTTTAATGAGATTGCTTTTGTTGCGTAACGAATGACAAATTATTTAAATATGAATATATAAACAACAAAAGTATGTTTTACAAAGCAACATTGTACATTTATGATGTATATATTAAGAGGAAAAAGATGACTTATTAAAAATCCGTTCAACTTATTGTACAAATCAAAAAACAACTAAAACTTTATCAAGAAAAAGAAAATATGATCGACAGAACATGATTATTTTGATGATGAATTCGATTACATATAAATGACTGACTGTGACTGATATACATAGCCATAAGTTTCCGCATAAAATATCGATCAGCAATGAATATCCAAATCCTGATATATTTTGTAAATTTTTGTGACTTTGTTTTTATGATTTGGGTGAGTCAGTCTGAACTGGTTAAATAGGAAGAAACACGGTAGATAAAGCAAGGGTAGTATTTGTACAATCAAAAAACATCTGGTACTCAAAACAATTCTCACCCAACACCGAAGTGAGGATCATCAATACCAATGTCAAAAGGATTTTGTTGTAAGCGGCTGGAACTGGGAGAATTATCATAACTATCATTTGAACGATGCACACATTTATGAACAGTTGTCTAGACCAAGATACTCAAGATCTGTTGTCCAGACACGATCGGAAACAACCTACTGACTGTTAGACGGAACAAAACAGATTCCATCTTATGAAGTAATCAGGAGAAAGTACTGGAGGTGGATTCGGACAGACATAGTAGGAATTTCTAAATCGCGTCACGAGGCTGGCCCTAACTTGAACTCCTTAAGTTGAGAGGGGTAGAGGCAGATCAATGAACCTATTGCTCTGGAAATGGGGAGGCAGACATTTGAAGATTGAATAGCGATTGTGTAGACCTGTAATGGAAGTCTCATGACAAAGTAAGTGGGACAATGCTTGTCGGCCGCCCATGCTTCATTAGTGTTAACAAGCGCAAGTCGCTAAACAAATGAGCGTTTGGATTTAAGATTTCGTTTTAAAACATTATCTGTCTGAGAATGAGATATGTTTTATAAGTTACATTAATTAATAAGACAAATTCCTGGTTCGGTTTCATGGAAAACATTTCTTTAGATTTCGGGAATTTCAAGCACTAAGTATCATTAACAAGACAAATTTTCTTTCCCTATCCTTTATGTTTTACTGAGAATAGCATTATTTCTTTTTATTTATTTGTTCAAAAGTAAGGATGATATCACGCGGATACGTAACAATGTTAATTTTGACAACTTGATAAAATAATATCCATTGATTAGATTATGATGAAACTCTGCCCGTAGAACCTTCGGGGCTACTGCCAGTCCCAAGCCAGGATAAAGGAGGAGGGTTGGTCATGGGGTTGGCGACCCCATCCCACCAAAAAAACGCTAACCAGAAAAAATAAATCAGACCATTTTAACTCTGCCCTGGGAGTTGGAAGAAGAATTATGTCGTCTCGTGACGAAAGCCGAGTTCCCTCGGAAGTCACGAGTCCGATGCCTATTCTGACAACCAGAGCAACATTCTTTTAGGTACATGGAACGTTCGTACATTAAGGGAGACTGGAAGACTATTTCAAGTTGCGGCAGAAATGAAAAGATACAACCTCGAGGTGCTTGGAATTAGCGAAACGCATTGGACACAGGTAGGACAACTGAGACTAGCTTCATGGGAAATGCTGTTATACTCTGGTCATGAAGAGGAAAATGCTTCACATACACAAGGAGTTGCACTGATGCTGTCCAAAGAAGCACAAAAGCCACTGATAGGCACAACAGGACAGACAACATCACACAAGTTTTATACAGACTTTCTGCGGGATACCGTAAAACTCAACGAATTCAAGATAGCCCTCACCAATAGGTTCCAGGCCTTTCAGGATCTACTCAATGGAGGGAAGCAACATTGGAGAACAATTGGAAAGGGATTAAGGAGGCAATCACTTCAACATGTCACGAAGTTCTGGGTCACAAGAAGTACCATCACAAGGAATGGATCTCTGTTGATACTCTCGCAAAAATTGAAGAAAGGAGGAACAAGAAGGCAGCAATCAATGTCAGCCGAACAAGAGCGGAGAAAGTTACCGCACAAGCTGCATACACAGAAGCAAACAGGGAAGTGAAGAAGAGCATCAAAGCTGACAAACGAAAATATGTGGAAGATCTAGCAATGACGGCGGAAAAGGCTGCAAGAGAAGGAAACTTGAGACAATTGTACGAAACAACAAAGAAGCTGTCCGGGAACTATCGAAAAGCAGAACGACCAGTGAAAAACAGGGAAGGCAAAGTAATCAGCAACACTGAAGAACAGAGAAATAGGTGGGTAGAGCACTTTCAGGAACTCTTGAATCGACCAGCTCCGCTGAACCCACCTAAAATCGAAGCAGCATCCACCGACCTCCCAAATAATATTGACGCACCTGCGATTGAAGAGATCAGTATGGCCATCAGACAAATGAACAGCGGCAAAGCAGCAGGACCAGACAACATTCCAGAAGAGGTAATGAAAGCAGATGTGGAAGCAACTGCGAAAATATTTCACATTCCCTTCAACAAGATTTGGGATGAGGAACAAGTACCATCTGATTGGAAAGAAGGATACCTCATCAAAACTCCAAAGAAAGGCGATCTCAGCAAGTGTGAGAACTAAAAGGCAATAATCTTCTCTCAATACCAGGCAAAGTCTTCAACAGGGTATTGTTAAACAGAATGGAGGACTTCGTAGACGCCCAACTTCGAGATCAACAGGCCGGATTTCGTAAGGATCGATCGTGCACCGACTAAATTGCAACATTACGGATCATTGTGGTACAATCAGTAGAATAGAACTCACCACTCTACATCAACTTCACCGACTACGAGAAAGCATTCGATAGCGTGGACAGGAAAACACTATGGATTCTTCTTCGACACCATAGCGTCCTTAAAAGCATAGTCAATATCATACGGAATTCTTATGATGGATTCAACTGCAAAATCGTACAAGAAGGACAGCTAACAGACTCTTTCGAGGTGAAGACCGGTGTCAGGCAAGGTTGCTTACTCTCACCCTTTCTCTTTCTCCTGGTCATCGACTGGATTATGAAGACGTCAACATCTGGAGGGAAGCACGGTATCAACTGGACAGTTAGGACGCAGCTGGACGATCTGGACTTCGCAGATGATCTGGCTCTTCTAACGCACACTCAACAACAAATGCAAGAGAAGACGACCAATGTAGCAGCAGCCTCTGCAGCAATAGGTCTCAACATACATAAAGGAAAAAGCGAAATTCTCCTGTGCAACACAACATGCACCAACCAAATCACTCTTGATGGAGATGCTTTGGAGGACGTTAACACCTTTACATATTTGGGCAGCATCATCGACAACCAAGGTGGATCCGATGCAGATGTAAGGGCGCAGGTCGGCAAAGCAAGGGCTGCATTTCTACAGTTGAAAAATATCTGGAACTCCAAACAAATATCAATCAACACCAAAATTAGGATTGTCAATACAA
>OX103974.1:9401113-9421214 GCA_944470395.2 Schistosoma turkestanicum | reverse complement strand
GTATACAATGTTTTTAAACAACTGTTATATCTAACAAGTGTGAATGAATTACTGAGCTGTTTCTAAAACTTAGTAATCTCAACTAATTTTTGAAAATGAAAATTATTTCTGTATCCTTTAAAATAATCAACAAAGAAATACAATCGTCATTGAAATGTTATGGGGATTGCTGTTTCATTGAAGTCAATGGTCTAGAAGTTAAGCATCCGCTCACGAATCCGATGGTCCAGCGTTCGATTACCGCATGCGAGGGTCATGGGTGCACTTTGATGATGAGTCCAATACTAGAAAGAAACAGTGATCTGATGCTGTCAGGTTTATAATGCCTGATCGATTTATGACTTCGATGAATCTCAACAATCTTCACTAGCCTATAATGACAATTGCTATTTGCTCACTAGTGACTAGCTTCGTGGGAAGCTGTGACCATTGGATGTTAACTGTGTAGAGTATGGGGCAGTTATCCACCAAAAATAATGGATCAGGTCACACAACATCGTGGGTTGATTTAGGTTAAACATTAAAGACATTTTAATACTGATGAAAAGCATAGAGAAACCCAACTAAACGTTTATTATAACTAATTTATCCAAAGTTAAGCGTTAAATTTTATGAGTTCAAAATACTAATAAGATTTCTTTCAGCTTGATGACAAGAATTATTAACTAGAAAAGCAACTCTCATTTTATTCATTCTCTTTACATGTATTACGGATGGAAGATCATGTGATCCTTGTTAATGCTGTCCACCAGCATTTGTGCAAAGTTGACAATATCACATTGAATGTGTTGACAGATTTTCATGGTGCATGTTTTGACTGGGAATTATATTCACGACCACTTCCTGACAAATAAATCGATATTGCTTTTGACATTTCTGCGTTGATAAAATAAATCACAATAAGTCATTATTCAGTAAAATGGAAAGTAATTACAGATAATTTGTTTAATCTATCGTGATAAATTTGAAGTGGTTTGATGAAATAATTCGTCATCCTAGTCCCTACCAGGTGAACCTGGTCTATCAATACATATTCACCACAAAATCGTATACGATTGTTTGCTGCAAATGTTTTGGGGAAAATATTTTGTATATGGTATATATATATATATATATATATATACAAGGGATCAAATTCCGCCTCACCAACAGACGAGAAAACCAGCATAACCATCGGAAAGATCAACAGTGGCAAAGCAACAGGACCAGACAACATAACATTTGACTCATTGAAACCAAACAAATAAGTAACTTCAGAGATTCTGACACATTGTTCAGCAGATTTGGTGGAAAGAACAAGTGCCAGCAGGCGCGGAAACAAAGATACCTCATTCAATATACACAAAGCAAAGAGACCTAAGCAAATATGAGATCAATAGAGGAATCAAATTTACTATCAACACCAGAGAAAAATGTTCAACAGAATGCTGCCACAAAGATTCAGTGGATGCCCAATTTCGAGATAAACAATTCAGAATTCCGTGGGGATTAGTCATCCACCAAGCTTAATGTTAAATAGTTGATTGAACGGAAACTAATCGCCTTTAATTGCCAAAACAGAAGCAGAAGGTCTTGACAAACACAAGGGAAAACCAGTAACAAAAAATACAGTATAGTTAGAAGCAACCAAATCATACTTGACACAGAAGCTCTTGAAGAGGTGAATACGTCTTCTTACCTGGACAGCACCAGTGATAAAAACTAGTGATTTGATACAGATGTGAAGACAATAATAAACAACGCAAGGGTAATGTTCTTACAATTGAAGAACAACTAGTCCTCAAAATAACTCTCAGCCAACACCAGAAGTGAGAATCATCAATACCAATGTCAAGACGATCTTATTGTAAGCGGCTGGAACTGGGAGAATTATCATAACTATCATTTGAACGATGCACACATTTATGAACAGTTGTCTAGACCAAGATACTCAAGATTTGTTGTCCAGACACGATCGGAAACAACCTACTGTTAGAGAGAACAAAACTGATTCCATATTATGAAGGAATCAGTAGAAAGTACTGGAGGTGAATTTGGACACACATAATAGGAATTTCTAAATCGCTTCACGAGGCTGGCACTAACTTGAGCTCCTTAAGATGAGAGGGGAAGAGGCAGATCAATGGACCTATTGCTCTGGAAATGGGGAAGCAGACATTTGAAGATTGAATAGCTATTGTGTAGACCTGCAATGGAAGGCTCATGACAAAGTAAGTCATAAAATGCTGGTGAGCGGCTTGTGTTCTATGGACGGTAGCATCAGTGAAAAAATATGCTACTATTTGTCAATATTTTCATCAAATCCATCTTAAGCAGGTGTATTCTTGCTTATCAGATTAAAGTTTTTAGAATTCTAGTGGCAGAATCAACTTTTTCAAATTCACTGATTATGGTAGTGCTCTGTCTGGTATACAAAATTTCTAAGTCATTGGAAACTTTCCACTCACATAAATATGAATGAATGAACAAGTTATATGAAGTTGAAATTAATAACGTAGTTTGTTTGTGAAATTATTGATAATGTTAACATTATTGCGGTAGGTGAGTTACTACATGAACAGGATGCTGGAATTTTCGAAATAATGCATTGACGGCCAATTATACTGATTATTACTGATCTTACACAAATATGTAGCTGATGAAAGAGTATAGATTGATGAAGAGATGACCGAAAATTATGTTAAACTTATTATTACATCAACATGGTTACATTGAAACAATGTGAAGAACACATATATGTATGTATATCTGTTGGGAGTGTGAATTTATATCCTAATGATGTGCTGTTTTTTTTGTCTTTCATTGTCCACCACAAACAAAATTCAAAAAAAAAACGAGCGCTCATAGATGTTTTACTTATCCAAATGGCAAGAATTTAATGAACACCAGATGGATTTAATACAATTACATATATAAACTAGATGATAAACTACATTCAAAAGGACATTGTTTGATTATTTCTTCTGACAAAAATTAAATAAAATTACCACCTCTGTCGTTAGAATGTTATAATTCAGTTCGTATCTATTGCTCTACATATAAATATTAAACAGCTTGTTAATTATGCAACGCGTGAAAAAAAACATACACCATACAAAATACCTTTCAATTGAAAGGTAAATCACTCATTTTCGGAATTAGTTTTGCTTTAAAAAAAATGAAGCAAAACAATGATTGAAGTTTGAACCTGTTTGTGAATTGTTGAAATGTTAAAATTAAAATTAGTTGTTTAAAATTGGAAAATAAGGAATAAATGCAATATTCACTCTATTTACACTGTATCACATTCTAATCAGTTATTTGGTAACTGAACATAGTCGACGACAAACCCTGGACCTATTCTTCGTGATAATTTACACGTTAGAACATGATTTAGTTTTAATCTTGCGAATACTTATTCCAATCAGGCAACCCACCGTCATTGTTGTGCGGGATTTCGCAACAAAAGCTGAATTTTTCAGAAGTCGCTGTCGCAAAGGTCTTATATAATTATGGAGAAAACTAATAATGAAAAGTAAGAGCTATCAACACGTTAACGTGTTAAGAAAAATACTTATACGCATTCGAAATCATCACTCAATCATTGTTAGGCCACCATTAGAAACCTGGAAGCACTGGACGGCCTTTTAGTCCTGGTATGGGACTCATCAGCAGTGCGCATCCACGACTATTGCACCTCGCAGGATTCGAACCCGGGACCTTCGGTAATGTGCGCGAATGCCTAACCATCGAACCACTGGGCCGGCATCCAACGGTGTTAATGATGAGTCCTATACCAGGACGAAACGGCTGTCCAGTGCTTCCAGGTTTCTAATGGTGGTCTAACAATGATTGATTGATGATTTCAAATGTGTAAAAACACAAACCTCCAAAACTCTCCCCGAAAAACTGCTTATGTTGAAATAAAATGCATAGAAAAAGTAATAATCCAGGTTAGGGTTAAAGGGGTATGGAGAAGGAGGAGAGGTTCACTGTTTTGGACGACTAGAATTTTAAACAAAATTTTGAAGAGTTTGAATAGATTTCTTTTGTATAATTTATCCTAAGATTTTTTATGAATTGTAATAGCTTCCTCAATACTAAGAAGAGATCACTGAAAAGATCGTTATTTAGAAAAAGTTATTGAAAGTAATCATACTTCTCTTTGTTGAATTGATTGAAACCTACTCTGTCTAAATAAAGTGTTTCTAAATTTAGGTAACTGACTGGAAAACCTGCTTAAACTAAGTTTTGTGTTTCTTCCAGTTCGTCGGAAACGGATACTTACAACTCTGAAGAGATTGACTTCTTTTCAAATTGTAACATCTACAGTCGATTGATTTCTAAGAAGTGATCAAGGCTAGGTTTACCTAGTTCTTTAGCAGACCGAACTGCATGGACTTTGTTTCAGTTTGTTCACTGATATGAGTATTTTGACATTGATCACATTAAATTACTTTGGCCAGTGACTTGAAACTGTGAAAAAGATATTATTTTCATTTCAAAATATCTCATTTAAAATGTGATTAATAATTCTCTTTCCAATGTTTTACGAGAATTTTCCTATTTATTGAGCAAATAAAGTGAAAATTACAGAACAAAATGAAATTCCTAGTGCGGCACTCATCCAATCAATAAACAGAGAAGATACCCGAAAATGCTTGAAATCACAATCATATGAGGTAGAAAACTAAGGGAGCTTTAAATTCCCGGTTACGTATTTTATATTTCTCCATTTATTACTTGTTTGAAATAAACCAGTAATGCATGAAACATTAAACACAGTTATACTGAATAAATATTTCTGCAATATTAGATTTTCAAACAAGTATTTAGGCATATTTATAAACTGTAATACCTTCATGTGAATATGTCAGAATACAGAAGCTTTACAAAACTGAACTCAAATATGTTTTAAACTAGTTAGAATAACATTCGAATCCATTTCATTAACATGCAATAGATCTATCCAAGTGAGAAAACCATCTTAGTTATTCCGAATTTCGCTGTACAAGTATGTACAAATATAATTGTTCTACACTTAATCATAATTAGTTAAAGTTAAGCTTACATGTAGTGTGATAAAGACCACGATAATAACAGAAAATAACTAAGCACTCAAGTGTACAAGTAAGCTGTTCAGAATGGCTATTCAAGCAAATATCATTTCAATGGATTAAAGTATAACTAGTTTTGTCGGTAATTTATCTAACCAATGAATATCAGAAAAAATAGATAAAATGCACAAAGTGGCATACGGTACTATGAGATGGAGCATCGCTTAAAAGTTGCTATTAGAGACACGAATTTCAAAATGCATGGTGTAGTCAGAGTATTTTGAAGACCTAGAGGAGATCTAATAACCTACTTGTATTGCAAATTAATGTTTGTGTACATATTTTGCAAATGAATTGTGTCTTTTGCCAAAATATATTTTCCATCTGTTATAACTTCTTCGTGCATTACACTTGTACCTTTTGTTTCCATACATCAGTAACTGAGCTAATGAGCTAGGATAGTTACTAGACTATTCAATAATACGAATTTATCAGAAAGATTTTTTGACCTCACTTATTGATATTTATGACTGTAAATTATCAGTCTTACTTACCATGCGACCAGGAATCACTTATTTCAGCAGAAGTGCTTACTAGTTAATTTTGTCACTGAAAATCAAAATACTATCTGATGCAATAACAATCTGATCGGATTTTAAAATAATATATGAATTGCCAGCATCTTTGTTTAATGAAATTCTTTGATGGATGTAACACTCATGAACACGTTTTGACCTATTTTGATTTTAAAACATTCAGGTAGTTCATACTGAAGTTTAACAAATTAAAAAAATACAAGTTTATAACAACTATTAACACGTTTTGTATTCATAGTCACTCATTAAAGATTAGAAAATTAGTTTTGTAATTTATTTCAGTAGAAGGTAGTTAAAGTTAGTCAGCAAGAAACACTGCACGGCATAAACTGTGTTTTTTGGCTCTCGTAAGCAGGAAGTACATGTCCGTTTAAGGGGACTAACACCCTATAATGGATTCATTTCCATGTTACCATATTTCACAGTCACAGACTCTGTCACCTAACCACTCGGGCCGCGACTGACCTGAAATTTATTTCCTACTGGTCGAAAAAGTTCTATTAGCACTAAAAGACCTGACGTATATATCACACTGATTATTACTGAGTGATTGATTATTCGAAAATACATTTCACTGCTATGAGTGGTCAGTTTTGGCCTAAATAGCTTAGTGCAAACGTATGTGAGTGTGATATTCGAACAATGGGGATCTTTGATGAAATAAGGTAGTTTAATAAATAAGATGTTTCCAACATGTCACAGCATGTATAAACTGAAGAAATGTAAAGAAAAAAGAATTTTGCGTTAATATTTTTCACCAAGCTGATTGTTCAACACGTTCAGATAAATTGAATGAGTAAAACAAGTGAATGTAATCGTTGTTCTTAATAATATATTTGACTGATAAAAGGGCAGTCAAACTTTATTTATCAATTATAAGTCGCCATAAGACAGGTGATAGTTTTCGATTTCCCCTATCAATATTACTAGGATTACTCTATATGTGTGTAGGGCTTCAGCTGCTATTCTTTCTTTTGTGTGAACCAAAGGACTTTGAAGGATTGTTGTATGGTCACTATGAATGACCAGATTTTACTGAGTATAATGTTATTTTTCACTTGTTCTCTAGTAATTTTAAAGGTCTTCTGAGACTTTAGGAATACGCTTTCAACAAAGTTTGTGTTGCTTCAATTTCACATTCAGTTGTCTTGCTGTTTTACCCACAAACATACAAAACTCACACATTGATGATGAAAACCTTTTATTTCCTGTACAAAATATATATGGTTCTACCAATTCAGACCAAATGTAGTCACATGTACTTACAAACTCGTTAAATTATTATGTAAATTATTACACTGTCGATCTAGCCATTTGTAAATAAATGTTTTTCTTTATGTCCGATAAAAATTCACTGTCGATGAACATGATACTTATCATTGTCAATAGATCAAAGTACCACCCGTCGCGTCAAATAAATAGTTTCTACTCGGATTACTTCAAGTACCATGAATAGTGCCGAAGACATATTTAAATGATTAGTAGAGATAGTTTATAAGTAACTTGGAATAATGAGGACAATATTTTAATTTTGTTTTTTTAATTATTAGACAAATGGAACCACTCAATCACTTGTAATCATACAATACCTTCTACTTTTAAACAATCTTTGTCATATTATATTCCCAATCCTTTTGAAAAGAACAAATGTTTGGAAGTTGAAAAATCTTTTCCTGTTGTCAATACACCAAACTATACTAACAATTTTAATTATTCATCCTCTAAAGAAAATTTACTTGACTATTTTAAATCATCAGTTAATCAACAACATTTTAATAATCCATGTAATTTATTCTACCTAAATGAATGGTATCAATCGTATCATGAACGAAGTATATTCACACCGATTGAGAAAGATGAAAAACCTTTGGATTTATCGTTCAAAACAGATTCAACTCTCAATGAATCGATTTGGTCAGTTTATGTTATCTTTATTTTTAAATGAAATAATTTGTTTTAATTGTTTAATGAGATCGCTTTTGTTGCGTAACTAATGACAAATTATTTAAAAATGAATATATAAACAACAAAAGTATGTTTTACAAAGCAAAATTGTACATTTATGATGTATATATTAAAAGGATAAATATTTTGTTGAAAAAAAGATGACTTATTAGAAATTCGTTCAACTTATTGTACAAATCAAAAAACAACTAAGACACTATCAAGAAAACGAAAATATGATCGACAGAACATGATTATTTTCGTGATGATATCGACTACATATAAATGACTGACTGTGATTGACATAAGTTTCCGCATAAAATATCGCTCAGCATTGAATATCCAAATCCTGACATATTTCGTAAATTTTTGCGACTTTCTTTTAATGATTTGGGTGAGTCACTCTGAACTGGCCAAAATAGGAATAAACACGGTAGATAAGGCAGGGGTAGTATTTGTACAATCAAAAAACATCTGGTACTCAAAACAACTCTCGCCCAAGCCCGAGGTCAGAATCATCAATACCAATGTCAAGACGATTTTATTGTAAGGGTCTGGAACTGGGCGAATTATCGAAACTATCATTTGAACGATGCACACATTTATGAAGAGTTTTCTATTCAAGATACTCGAGATCTGTTGTCCAGACATTATCAGAAACAACCTACTGACTGTTAGAGAGAACAAAACAGATTTCATCTTATGAAGAAATCAGGAGAAAGTACTGGAGGTGAATTCGGACACATAGTAGGAATTTCTAAATTGCGTCAAGAGGCAATCCCTAACTTGAACTCTGTAGATGAGAGGGAAAGAGACAGATCAATGGACCTATTGGGCTGGAAATTGGAGAGCAGACATTTGAAGATTAGGAAGCGATTGTGTAGACCTGTAATGGAAGTCTCATGACAAAGTAAGTCGGAGAATGCTGGTCGGCCGCCCATGCTTCATTAGTGTTAACAAGCGCAAGTCGCTAAACAAATGAGCGTTTGGATTTAAGATTTAGTTTTAAAACATTATCTGTCTGAGAATAAGATATGTTTTATAAGTTACATTAATTAACAGGACAAATTCCTGGTTCGGTTTCATGAAAAACATTTCTTTAGATTTCGGGAATTTCAAGCACTAAGTATCATTAACAAGACAAATTTTCTTTCCCTATTCTTTATGTTTTACTGAGAATACCAGTATTTCTTTTTATTTATTTGTTCAAAAGTAAGGATGATATCACGCGGATACGTAACAATGTTAATTTTGACAACTTGATAAAATAATATCCATTGATTAGATTATGATGAAACTCTGCCCGTAGAACCTTCGGGGCTACTGCCGGTCCCAAGCCAGGATAAAGGAGGAGGGTTGGTCATGGGGTTGGCGACCCCATCCCACCAAAAAAACGCTAACCAGAAAAAATAAATCAGACCATTTTAACTCTGCCCTGGGAGTTGGAAGAAGAATTATGTCGTCTCGTGACGAAAGCCGAGTTCCCTCGGAAGTCACGAGTCCGATGCCTATTCTGACAACCAGAGCAACATTCTTTTAGGTACATGGAACGTTCGTACATTGTAGGAGACTGGAAGACTATTTCAAGCTGCGGCAGGAATGAAAAGATACAACCTCGAGGTGCTTGGAATTAGCGAAACGCATTGGACACAGGTAGGACAACTGAGACTAGCTTCATGGGAACTGCTGTTATACTCTGGTCATGAAGAGGAAAATGCTTCACATACACAGGGAGTTGCACTGATGCTGTCCAAAGAAGCACAAAAGCCACTGATAGGCACAACAGGACATACAACATCACACAAGTTTTATACAGACTTTCTGCGGGATACCGTAAAACCCAACGAATTCAACAATGCCCTCACCAATAGGTTCCAGGCCTTTCAGGATCTACTCAATGGAGTGGAAGCAACATTGGAGAACAATTGGAAAGGGATTAAGGAGGCAATCACTTCAACATGTCACGAAGTTCTGGGTCACAAGAAGTACCATCACAAGGAATGGATCTCTATTGATACTCTCGCAAAAATTGAAGAAAGGAGGAACAAGAAGGCAGCAATCAATGTCAGCCGAACAAGAGCGGAGAAAGTTACCGCACAAGCTGCATACACAGAAGCAAACAGGGAAGTGAAGAAGAGCATCAAAGCTGACAAACGAAAATATGTGGAAGATCTAGCAATGACGGCGGAAAAGGCTGCAAGAGAAGGAAACTTGAGACAATTGTACGAAACAACAAAGAAGCTGGCCGGAAACTATCGTAAACCAGAACGACCAGTGAAAACCAAGGAAGGCAAAGTAATCAGCAACACTGAACAACAGAGAAATAGGTTGGTAGAGCACTTTCAGGAACTCTTGAATCGACCAGCTCCGCTGAACCCACCTAAAATCGAAGCAGCATCCACCGACCTCCCAAATAATATTGACGCACCTGCGATTGAAGAGATCAGTATGGCCATCAGACAAATGAACAGCGGCAAAGCAGCAGGACCAGACAACATTCCAGAAGAGGTAATGAAAGCAGATGTGGAAGCAACTGCGAAAATATTTCACATTCCCTTCAACAAGATTTGGGATGAGGAACAAGTACCATCAGATTGGAAAGAAGGATACCTCATCAAAACTCCAAAGAAAGGAGATATCAGCAAGTGTGAGAACTAAAGAGGCATTACTCTTCTCTCAATACCAGGCAAAGTCTTCAACAGGGTATTGTTAAACAGAATGGAGGACTTCGTAGACGCCCAACTTCGAGATCAACAGGCCGGATTTCGTAAGGATCGATCGTGCACCGACTAAATTGCAACATTACGGATCATTGTGGTACAATCAGTAGAATAGAACTCACCACTCTACATCAACTTCACCGACTACGAGAAAGCATTCGATAGCGTGGACAGGAAAACACTATGGATTCTTCTTCGACACCATAGCGTCCTTAAAAGCATAGTCAATATCATACGGAATTCTTATGATGGATTCAACTGCAAAATCGTACAAGAAGGACAGCTAACAGACTCTTTCGAGGTGAAGACCGGTGTCAGGCAAGGTTGCTTACTCTCACCCTTTCTCTTTCTCCTGGTCATCGACTGGATTATGAAGACGTCAACATCTGGAGGGAAGCACGGTATCAACTGGACAGTTAGGACGCAGCTGGACGATCTGGACTTCGCAGATGATCTGGCTCTTCTAACGCACACTCAACAACAAATGCAAGAGAAGACGACCAATGTAGCAGCAGCCTCTGCAGCAATAGGTCTCAACATACATAAAGGAAAAAGCGAAATTCTCCTGTGCAACACAACATGCACCAACCAAATCACTCTTGATGGAGATGCCTTGGAGGACGTTAACACCTTTACATATTTGGGCAGCATCATCGACAACCAAGGTGGATCCGATGCAGATGTAAGGGCGCAGGTCGGCAAAGCAAGGGCTGCATTTCTACAGTTGAAAAATATCTGGAACTCCAAACAAATATCAATCAACACCAAAATTAGGATTGTCAATACAAATGTCAGAACAGTTCTACTGTATGGAGCGGAAACTTAGAGATCTATCAAAGCCATCGTCCAGAAGCTACAAGTATTCATTAACAGTTGTCTTCGCAAAATACTTCGGATTCGTTGGCCAGACACTATCAGAAACAACTTACTGTGGGAGAGAACAAATCAGATTCCAGTGGAGGAGGAAATCAGGAAGAAGCGGTGGAAGTGGATAGGACACACACTACGAAAAGCACGTAACTGCGTCACAAGACAAGCCCTCACGTGGAACCCTCAAGGCAAAAGGAAAAGAGGAAGGCCAAGGAACACATTTCGCCGAGAAATAGAGAAAGACATGAGAAGAATTTACAAAAACTGGAAAGAACTGGAAAGGGAAGCCCAGGACAGATTTGGTTGGAGAAAACTGTTGGGCGGCGTCTGCTCCGTTGGGGGTAACAGGTGTAAGTAAGTAAGTAAGATTATGATGCACATAGTTTTATCGTAACCATTTTCTAATATCTGAATCATATCATACAGTTTTAATTAATTCCAGAGGATTTATATCTCCTGTTTTGTTATTACGGTTTTTATTCTTACAGTCAACAACATCTGGAACCAGATAAACAACTCCCTAAGTTTCATAAAACACCAAATGAATCTTCAGAAGCTTGTTGTTATTGTTCTACTTATCTATCAGACTGTCATCATTTCAAAAAGCATAACTGTTCATATCAAGCAGACGTATTAAAGAAGCAATTTTCAATTCCACATGAAAATTCCATTAATTCGTCAAATGATTATTCAAATGACTCAACTTATTTCATCAGCAACTTTTCACAAAAATCTTTTACTAGTATAAATAATTTAACAAACTGTATATTAAGTGTAGTAGATCAAGAACCATCGACATCGAAAATTGAAAAATTCAGTATTCAACAGATAATTAATTCAACAAATCCATCATCAAATAAAGAATCCCAATTTATCAAACAAACAAGACGTCCATATACAGAAATTGAATTATCTGCAGCTGTGAAAGCTATTTGTTTCGGACGATTAGGAACACGTAGAGCTGCTAGTATTTATGGTATACCAAGATCAACACTTAGAAATAAAATATGTAAATTAAATGAATTGAAGAAAATAGAAGAAAAACGTCTCGGTGGTAAATCGATTGTTCTATCAAAATTTTTATTAGATTTAATTGAATTAAATAATGAATTTTTACATTCAACAAATCAAAATGTCAATTTTAAAGGACAAATCACAAAATCATTTCATAATATAAAAGAGATCAAATCTTGTTCACAGAGAAATTGTTCTAGTTATTTAATGCATACAATTAATCGTGTGGCGTCAATATTTCAAGTAGGTAATTTTTTGAATAATTTTTCACATAGTTCTTTATGCATAGTTATAATGGAACGATAAGTCGATTGTAACAAAATATTATAGAAAGAAAGGTGTAAAAAAGCTTGAGATATTTAATAATGACTTTAGGAATGATCATTCATTTCACGCTTCAATATTCCTTGGGACAGATTCAAAACTGACAGTCTTGGATAGTGAAGAATGGTTTAAAATATTTATGCTGAAAAATCCACAGGATTGAGAAGATACTGAATTAGAGAGATAGTATCTTCATCTGCGAGTTTGTAGTTTATCTGCTACACAATGTCTAATAAGAGCGCAATACATTCCATCTTCAGCGTTCATTTAGTGCGTGAATCCAGCTTAAAATGTTTAACTTTCAATGAGCTGTTAATTTCACTTTACTTACTTTTTTCATCCAATGATTTGCGATACGCAATGATGTTACGTTGATAGAAGGTTTATGTTGACAGTTTTAAATGACTGAAATGTTAGACCCGATGAAAATTAAACATTTATATGCCAAACTTATACAGTAAATAAACGGAAGAATGGATGGATGGATATTACTTACTTTCTTACATCTGTTACCCATAATAGAGCATAAGCCACCGATCAGTAAATTAATATTTCTGGTTAGTATTTTTTGGCGAGTAGATTTCTACGGGCTGGGGTTGTTAATCCCATAACCAACCCTCCTCCTTCATCTAAGCTTAAGGCCGACAGTAACGCCAGAAGGTCTGCAGGCAAAGTTCAGATAGATATGACTACAAAGAATTTTAGATATATGGATTATTTTTATGAAAACAGTGATGCAGTAAAACTCTCATAAAATGAGATTTTGATTAATCTCTGGTTTACCAAATGAAATATATGATAAGATAATCATTAGAGCTATCATCATTAGAACATCTGGCTGATTTAACGAAGCTTCCTACTTTCAGTTTTGTCTGAAGTACTTTATATCCCTAAAAAGGAATTTTACTGGAAATTTTTTTATTTTCATATTTTCACGTTTAAATATGTAGGAAAGTTATCTCTTCACAAACTAAACTTTCAACTGAAATCTTTCTTTAGCTATTTTTATCAATTAAGTGATTTGGTTTCCGTAATAGGAAGAGAATGTGAAAATTATTAACTCGCATAGGTTACATTGCGAATAAATCTAATTTGGACAGTCATTAAAAACTAACAAGTATAGTATGGTAAATTGGTTTAACTTAGACGTGTACACCATTGGAAGCTGACTCATAAGCTTAAGTATTCGTAGGGTCATGGGTTTGCACCACTGAGGAGTTTCATGCTAAGATGAAATGGCTGTACAATGCTTACTAGTTTTCATTGGTTCTTCACGATATAAGCTGTTTTCATTTCATTATCGTTGAATGAAACCATTTTCAGCAAATAATATTAATGAAAGATTTTCATATTGTGATGAAGTTAAGATGATGTTACTAGTTCGTAGTTGATATTGGTCATAAATTTAAAAGATTTATGAAAGCCTTGTCTCTACTCTAATTAATATATTTCTAAATTTACTAACCTCTTTAAATTTTCTTTGCTTAAACTGCTTGTTAACTCTCATTCACAAGCCTTTTTGTATTTTTCCTGTAAAATGAATTCATTCATTCATCAACGCGTTTCTGGCGTCATATACTCGTCTTTCATTTGTGTTTTGCTGAAATAAACTGTTGCAACAACTTCGTGCTACATTATGAAAATTATAATAATAATAACAGGGATCACTATGATAGCTGAACTATACTAACAGCTTTGAATATACTTCGTGGCTGTTTCAGTGTCAGTAGTTCATTAAACAAGTTTGTTTTATAAGCAGATGTAGGTAGTGACTACTAGTAAAATCCAAGCGACACATTTTGTTCTATTTCGAATTTATCAGTTAGAAAAATCTGCATCTCAAATTTGATTATTTACTCCTGGACGAAAATACAGTACCGATCTATTACAGTCTCAAACGTCGATGAAAAGATTCGAACAACCAAGGCAAGCGAATTAAGCCTCACTCCATTTCACAAGCCAGTGGCCATCTTGACTCAGTAGCTACGTGAATGATGCGATGGTGTTTGAAGTGGACTGTACTTAGTTCCAGTACTAGGGTGAACATCAACTCTGGGATGCAGGTACATTCAGATGAAGAGTACTAAATAGGAAGAAACGAGTGTCCTGGATTGGGCTGCTAGCCACTATCATTCTCTGTTAATAACGCTTGCCACTTAATGACCATATAGAGGTAATTCAAGTAGGATACATACGCCCCAAATGAGACTGGTCGGTTACAGTGCTAAACCTTAGTGGGAAAAAATTCAAACAACCAATACAAAAGAATTAAAAGTCTTGTTATTCTTCATTCAGGTGAATTGTCGAAGGAGTTACATGTATAAAAAGACTTCGAATAATAAATCAAAAAATGGATTGGAAAAGTCCATTCAAAGAAGAAGGTGACCTCAATTCATAAACTACGCCGTTCGCACCAACAGCCAATTAATTAATAACAAACCTGCTAATAGGTCGATTATCTAATGGTAGATATACGTGCCAAATTTTAAGACCAAATTTGAAGGACTTTTTATCAGTATTTATGTTGAAAATAATATTTTAAATTATAATATTGAAACAAATTTTTTTATTTAAATTTACTTAAAACAATTTGAATCAAACAAAATTGGATTGTCTTTAATTCCATTGATTTACAATGTTGTTGTATACAAAGGTGTTCTAAAATAAATCGATACAACCGAAGTATTTTATGCCTTTTTATCCACTGTATTATATACTGCGACTAAATGGGTGCCCAAGTTTATATAACCACTGAATTTGGTACACCATAGGAACACTAGATCACGTCAATGATTGATGACAATCAGTATCAAGTAATGAAGGTCCACATTGCGTTGAATCGGTGAATTCTCGTGACAGATAATTATTTTAAAATCCAAATTCCAGTGATCGTCATGTCAGTATGAGGTTATTTAACAGATCATTCTCATTTATTTTTTTTAAACATTCACCGATTCAATATACAAATGCTTTTTTATCCAGTCAAATTAGCTATTAGTTTTGATAAGTCAAAAATAGTTGAGCTGTAGCGGCATATTTTCTACATACATAAATAATCTAATATCTACCATGTATCATATTTTGTCAATGGGCCTATAGAAATATTGTATTTGGTTTGCCAACATCAGTTTTAGTCGGCATTGTCGTTTACCATGTTTGCTTCACTTAGTGAAGCGTGTATCATTGCTAAAAAGATGTTTATTGATGTAGCGTTTCTCCTGAAGCAACTAAACGTTTATGAGAATATGACTCTGTAACACTTTATAACACGAGAATCATGGAAATTTAAGTGATTTTTGTACAAAATATTTATACAAGATGAAGGGTTTCCCTGAGCCAGCAACAACGTCTCAGATGAAACGGTTTCTTTCAAAGTCAATTCTTTATCCATCACTGTAAACAGTCTTTTGGTAGGGGCTGTAAATCCTATATATTTTTTGGCTAAAATAAGGTCTTTGTGCACTATCTAGATGGTCGAAGAGTCGTAATCACGGATTGTTACGAGAAAGATCCTCGCTTTCGTCGTTTGAGAGTCAATCAGATGAATAAGATTCGTTTGTTACTGATGTCCAAAGTTGAAGCTTTTGTTCCTAACAATTTTGTACATTAAAACTACGGAAAGAAGAGAATCGCCCAAAATGTTTTTGGTATGCAGCGACGTTTATTTAACTGATCTACACTTCCAGGTTGGTCTTAATTTGATTATTATATCCAATGGGTAGGTGATTTTGAGACGTTAGCTACACATATCATTGGATTTGGAGTTGCATCTGAGACGTATTGTGAAGTGAACAATTGTATAAAATGCTAATTTTCTTAAGCAGCAGATCAAATAATATAGCTCATCAATTTTCACACGTCGAACGTATTTACGGTAAGTACAAATGCAACAAGGAGGATACGTATCTGTATGAGATGGCGGCAATAAATACCTCCATGAACACAATGCCCGTAGCATTTGGATTTGGCGCCGGAGGGACATCCGAGCTGATAAGTAGCTTCTTAATCTTCTTCCGAAGCTGTGTTTGGATAAGAATGCCTCTGTCATCTTTTATTGATGACGACAGTCTTTTAATAAATAATGAACTATCTACTATTTATCGTATATTGTATCAAATACATACTTTGCTAACGAGAGTACTAGAATATTTTTCTCCCATCGTATTCCATAATAGTAGTATAGCAATGAAATTGGTCTGGGTGACAAAGTTTATTCTAACACCTAATCGGATACTAGGACGGTGCACTACACAGAGACTGTCATACTATTTTAGATTCCCAACTCACGACCAAAACAGAGAATCAGAGTACCACAAGACTAGACACGAGACACTTATTCACCTAGAGGGTTGACTACGTTGTGTAAACTGAGGAATGTAATTTGTGATTAGTTTCCGTCAAGAAAAATGCCTATAGAAATGTTTATTTTCTCATTGTTTTCAGCTATATGCCACTCATGAGTAAGAATGACTTTGCAGTCCCAGCCCTTGATTTCTATGTGGTTGTCAATATCAACGATCTAGCACGAGTCAAAAGAAACGTTTGTAAAGCGAATAAGCAATAAACTGAAGTGTAAACCTCCAATTTGAACCCAGAAATTATCAGAACTGTTTAGGATTTGGCGGTTGCCAATAGACGCTTCCAATCGTATTGTCAAGAATATTGCTTATCACAGTAAAGAAAAATAAACGTCAACGGCATTGATTTGCGCAGACGATGCGAAGATCTTGAGGTCCATTAGAAGCGAAGAGGATTCGACTGAGCTTCGAAAGGACCTTACATCTATTGAGAAATGGGCAGTGAAAAACGGTTTAAAACTCAACCAACCGAAGTGCCACGTCATGCATTTCCTGCCTCATATGACGCAAACGACCTATACTCTCAATGGAAGTCCGCTCCCTAATGTCTCCTCAGAGCGCGATCTTGGTTTAATAACCACAGAAAGCCTCCACACCAGTCCAAACTATGTAGGGGATGCAGCCAAGGCAAATGCAACTCTTCACTTTATGCGAAGACAGCTTGGTGCTATCACCCCGAAATTATTTTTAACCCTGTTTAAGACGTACGCGCGCCCACACTTGGAGGTTCACAACGTCATCGCACCCCGTCTGCTTAAAAGAGACATTAATCTCTTGGATCGAGTGCAGAGACGAGCAACGAAATGGGTGATAGGGTTGAAAAATAAACCCTACCACGATAGACTCCAGCTCTTGGGATTATTTCTACTGAGCTAAAGGAGAATCAGAGGCGATCCGATTATGGCGCACACCATATTAAACACGCCAAACCATCTCTATGTGATCATCCTACCGATGCATCACCACCACTCCCCTCGAGGCAATCCTCGAAAGATTGCACATCAAAGAGCGAATACTCAGATTCGTGCACACTTTTTCTCATTGCGAGTCGTCGCAACTTGGAATGCTCTCCCAGCCGAGGTAGTTACAGCCCCCTCAGTGGACTGCTTTAAGAAGAGACTTGATAATCACTTATTCACATACGGACTGTCATCTCCCTCTTGGACAAGCTGTGCCTGATGCATATCTTGAGACCTGCTAGTTGTTGCCACTGCCATCTCCTCAGATCACTCAATTAATCTATCTCGCCTACTATCTCTGTTTCCTCTCCCTTGCTTACACTTCGGTCCTCTCTCACAATCTTCACTACCAATTAACAAACTAAGTTCATCTATATATTACTCAGTTCTGAAATTTTATTCATATTATCATTTTAATTTTATCCTTATTACCCTTCTTACTCTCCACATTGCAACTAACTGATCTCCGGTCTGATAATGTGACGGCTGCTAGTATCCAGAAACCCTACTGCCCTGAAACAAACGTTTCATTCAAATACCGAGACATACAAACTCACAACCAACTGCCAACTGACTAGAATTAGACAGTCGAGTGGCTAGACCTCCATCCATTGGACGTTACCGAACACCTGGAACCGTACCGAAAGAACAAGAATCGAGCGCGAAGAAATCAAATTGGTTTACACTAGCTCGTGAAAAAGATATTGGATATTGAACACAAATGTACCTGTTTAGACACAAGATGAACGGGGAGTCATCGATAACTAAGATTCAGAAAACAGCGCAAACTGTTTTAGTGGTGAGAGATACCAGATTGACTATGATCACCACTAAATGTTCCATACTAACCTGTCATATATATCAAAATAAATCCATGTTTCAATATTTTATTGAAGGAGAAAGTAGGAATTACATGAGGAGCAGAGCGTTTAGAAAAATGGCAGCAACGCGAAGAGAACGTTGCGCGCAAGAAGTGTTTTTGGTACAGTTAAACAAAGCGAGTACAATAATGTTTATTTTTCACAAATCGTATTTTCTTCATAGAAGCGTTCCACTACACTGTGTTGCAATAGCCGCCCAAGGTTTTAGAGACCCCTTGTTAATACGTAGATTCCCTAGTTATGTCAACGCTAAAGCCCTACTGATTTTTTACGGAGTTCGTTTGTCTTGAATAAACCTGTCTCCCTCGTCATACAAAAAGATCAGGAGTAAACTGAGCACGGTCTATAAACCACTTAATGACATATTGGCATCTGTTATACTCTAATTTTTTTCTTCAGCCTAGTAATCTCTTATTCATGGAACCGCTTTACGTACGTGCGGTGAACAATACCAGTCTACTTTTTCGTATCACCTCAATTACGATTATATTTACAACATATATTCGGTAAGAAGGATAGTTTAACTACATACTACATTGGGTAAATAAAAACGGAGAAATAAATAATAATGACAGAATGTAATGTAAAACAGCATTAATGGTTAACTGCAGATACTATCGGCTATCTGAGGAAAGTTATCAATGTTGCAGTATTAATGGTGTGAGAAGTATTAAGCTTCCAACGTTAAATGTTTTAATACTTTGTTAACTTTAAAATGTTCACCTCATGATTGTGAAGAAATACCTTTAGATGTTCTCCTCTTCGAATGTTTAAGCTCTCAAACATCATTCTCACCTCTGGTTGCTGGTACTGTAAGTAGAGCTAATAACTAAAACCTTTACATACCGTCAACAAATTACGGTTTTATTGTAGGGGTTTAGGCGAATTTACGTTACGGACCTGCCTCCAGGAGAACCTCTCATATCACCGTTTCGCCTTAGAGAATTGCTAGCATACACCGAGGCCTGAAAACATAATATTACGCACTAAACTATAGACATGTGAACTTTTATCGTCTTAAAATACAATAGAGCAACTTCCAAGCTTTTTTTCTCTATGACTAATTCACTCATTTTATCCAACGATAATGACCGTGGCAGTACTAGTCTCAGATTTTCCGTGATCGTTTGTAACAACGTTCCTCATCTATAGATCACAAACCACCCAAACGTCTTCTCAAAGATAGCTATCTATCGTTCTGACTAGTTTTATTGCGAACAGAAGTGTGCAACTAAATTATTCCTCGGATTATTGCTGAAGCACGACTCATGTTCATATAAGCTAGTAAACCACGCCGCAAATAAAAAGAACGTCAAATCTCGATCAATAGGCTGAAAATTTATTCGTAAATTACGAGCAGTCCGCCCATGTATAGCGTTCTAATAACGAACACAACATA
>OX103974.1:9309020-9400887 GCA_944470395.2 Schistosoma turkestanicum | reverse complement strand
TTGATTAAGTCAGTGTTGCAGCTCCTACTCCATTGGTTCGACCATAAACTATTAGCTGGAGATATCAACACTTCATCCTCAAATCTTAGCAAGCAGTGTAAAACAGCCAACATTTGGTTCCAAAGGCAATTTGTCACAGCCATTAGAAGTTCTGGACTGACTGAGCATGTGTACAATGCTACAAGGTAGAATGTACATTGAAAACCACCAAACTTAGATTATTCGTTGACAGATCTTCTCACAGCTGACGATAGCTACGTCTACAAAGCAATAGGAAATAACAACCATGTCGAAATCATGTTTACCATGGTCACAAACAAAACACTCAGAAGGTATGTAAATGGTGTACACCTCTGCTGCACTAGGGTAAACTAAACGTGTTTGAGGTAGCATCTTCTAAACTCCCACGGTTACGAGTATGGTGGATGCTAACAGTAGAGGATCATTGGTAAACAATTCAAGACATCATTCAGATTGTCGTCACATGTAATGTACCTCCAGCAAATTACGCACCTGGAAATGGGAGAACATAGGTCAAGTAAAGCATGAAAAAAAGAAGGGTGAGGTAGAAGTCCCTTTGAGGGATTTTGGCTGTAGTTCTTACTTCACATTAGGAAACAGGTGCAGTATCAGAGTGTGAAGCGAAAGGAGACACTCCTAGCAGCAAAAATACTGGAAAACCAAAAATGTTTCTTCAGGTTCATGGCACTACGGTGTTCATGTTCTCGGGGGTCTGAATGGGGATGATCTCACTAGCTTAGAGATGGCTGAGATTTTTAATTCCAATTTTATGCAAGAATTAAGCCAGATACTTACAAGCTGAGAGCACTACTTATCTCCGGTATCAACTCAAACACCATGAGCGGTGCGGCTAAGGCTAACAATACAATATTTTACCCATGCATAATCATCCAAATGCGACCACAGACTCCTCAGTGGATAGCTTCAAGAAGAGACTTGACAAACAATGACTTAAATACGGGTTATCACCTCTGCTTGCATCAGCTGTACTTGATGCATGTCTAGAAACTAGCTTGTTGTTAACACTCTCGTTTGCCCAGATCACTAACTTGATCTATCTCGCCTATTATCTCTGTTTTCTCGCCCTTGCATACACTCTAGTCCTCTCAAATATTCTTGTCCACTGATTAGTTAACTTTTTTTTATCAATTTATATACTTAGATCTGCAATCTCATTAGCATTAGACTTTTCACCCTATTATTCGCCATATCGCGACGATATGATCTCCAACCTGGTTACACGATAGCTGCTGTTATCCAAAACTCTGCTTACCTGAAACTAACTTATTCATTCAAATCACGGGACGTACGCATTTATAAATAACTTCCAAATGACTCGAATCAGTGCAGTCAAGTGTCTAGCCTCCATCCATTGGACACTGCCAGATATCTGGAACCGTACCGAAAGAACAAGAATCGAGCGAAAAGAAATCAAATGGTTTGTACTATCTCGTAAAAAAGATATTGGATGTTGGAACATCATAAATAATAGTGGAAATCCGAACACACTCACTTTAAAATTCCTGCTGTATAGAAATCTTATACAGTTACATTCCGTTACTAAGAAACCTTCTTTCCAAAAAAGATAATCACAGAGGAATCAGTTTAACTAATATGGTGTCTAAATTATTAGCCTCGATAATCCTTAGACGCATAACTAGAGCTTGTAAAGAGCAGACGAAAGAAAACCAGGCTGTTTTTTGACCTAAACGTGGCTGTATAGAATACATATCCACACTACGCCAGGTTCTAGAACATAGACACTTGTTCAAACGTCCGATAGTAGTTGTATTTCACCACCTTAAGGCTGCACTTGACTCTCTAGTCCGTGAGGGTTTACGGCAGTGTCTGTCAGTAGAAGGAGTTCCTGAGAAGTACATTGACCTTATACAGGCTCCCTACTCGAACACTAATGACCGAGTTAGAGCTTATGGCGAACTCTCTTCGTATCTGATTACTTCGAATGGTGCTCATCAGGGTTGTTCACGTACACCATTCTTATTCAACTTTAGCATCTACATGCTTTTGGAGACGACACCTTCATAGACTGAATTTTCAGGAGATGAACTTTTACCTTGAGAAAACGGCCTGTGAGGTTTAATTGGAAACACTGTTGTTCACTTCGTTTATATAAGTTGTACAAATTCATATACAATAAGAGAATATGCATTTTTGAAGACTAACGCCGATCCCAAGCCCGGATAAAGGAGGGGGGTTGGGTTTTCAGTTAACGACCCCATCCCATGGAAAACTAACTAGCTAAAAAAACGCTAACCAGAAAAATTAATTGAAACTATTTAAACTCTGCCCTGAGAGTTAGAAGCCCTTCCTTCAGAAAAGTTATGACGTCTCGTGATGAAAGCCAAGTTTCTTCGAAAGAATCATCCAAGTTGCAGCAGAAATGAAAAGATACAACCTGGGGATGCTTAGAATCATTGAAACGCAGGTTTGACAACTAAGACTAGCTGTTATACTTCGGCCATGAACAACAAGATGCCTCATTCCCACAAGGAATTGCACTGATGCTGTCCAAACTAGAACAAAAGGCACTTTTAGAATGGGAATCTCATAAACTCAGAATCATCAAATCATCCTTCGAAACAAAAAAAGAGGGCGTTACAATAGACGTCATCCAATGCTATGCAACTGCAAACGACTACAATGAGGACGTTAAAGACCGATTCTATGCAGTCAATCGTCGAAAGATGCTCACCAAATGATTTGACCATTTTGATGGGAGACCTAAATGCCAAGATTGGCATGGACAACACTGGATAGGAAGATATGATGGGACGACGTGGACTGGAGAAAGGAATGAAAATGGTGAGATTTGCAAACACATGTGCCTTCAAGAAACTAAGCATCGGTGGCAAGGTATTCCCACACAAACGCATACACAAAGCTACATGGATTTCACCGGATCACACCACTCAGAACCAAATCGACCATATTTATGTCAATAAAACGTTCAGAAGGACCATGGAGGACGTGAGAATCAAGAGAGGAGCTGATATAGCCTCAGACCAACACTTGCTGATCGCCAAAACAAAACTGAAACCCAACGGGGCAGACAACAAACATCACAGAAGTCAAATACGGCATTTCTTCGGGATACTGACAAAGTCAAAGAATTCAAGATAACCATCACCAATAGGTTCCAGGCTTTGCACGATCTACTCAGTGCAGAGGAAACAGCCATAGAGAACAACTGGGAGGGGATCAAGGAAGCAATCACTTCAGCAGGTTCTAGGCTACAAGAAGAATAATCAGAAGCATAATCTCTGTTGGTACCCTTGAAAAAATTCAAGGAAGGAGGCGCAAGAAGGCAATACTCAATATCAGCCTGAAAGAGTCATTATCAAGTTGTATCTTAAGCCTATAATTTGTATCGAGTAATATAATTCATTGGAGAATGGATGTTAGGAATATGTCGGACCAGGAGAGACTCTTTCTAACTTTATGAAACGAACAAGGATGACAGTTTTATTACCTTTGATGGTGGAAATATTCTGAATCACAGTCACCAACAGTCAAATTTTTTTTTAAAATGGTAAACCTACACAATGTTCATTTCCTTGTTGAAAAAGAAAGACTGGTAAAACGTTAGGATATATTTACCGGTAGTTTATATAAAATAATTAACGGACAAAATCCTGTAGTTCGGTTCTCAATAACTTTAGAAAATACACGGTGACTTCTTTCTCCACAGTGATCAAGCTAAAGTAGAGATAACTTTCATATAAATCTCATGATTATAAGTGAATTTCACCGAAGACACTCAGATGAAAAAATGAAGTTTGACTTTCCAGTTTACTCCTGATGATTGTATCAAACAAAATATTTTGTATGGATGTTAATTTCAGCGTTGACTCATCTGGTGGAATAGTAAAAACGCCGTTTCAATATCAAGACACATGCTCCGCTATCTCAACTATTTTCGAGCAATGGATTATTTTATGGCAAGCTAAACTAATCCCAATGTTACCAAGAAGATGTTTACAAAAAAACATTTTCAGTGAACCAAGACGTTTATTAAGCAAATAAAAGAACAACACAAAACTGTTTACATCCTCTGTGGTCCCATAGGTGCCGTACTTTGACACTTCGCAATACCTGTTTTCCACAATTCCTTAATAGACACAAGGTCTGAACTCCGGTATTTTGTGTACTGTTGATCATCAGCTTGAAGATTATTTGATCTAAACGGACCACTTGACCATTCATCATGATCATGGTTACTTTGTGATGACATTGGTTTTTTTGAAGAGAAATCAGCTATAGTGTTTTGGAAATATTTTAATTTCAGATCACGTTCCCCACCAACTTTATGTCTGTGAGTTAATAAAACATTATAGAATAAAAAGTGGTTTGATTAAATTGCATACTTTCTGACGTTAGCATATAAACAAATAACTAAAGTAACCATGGCTATGTGGAATTCCGTTCTTTTGAAAAAATTCCACAATTGTTGAGGTACAACTGAAAAAGTGGACAACCCCTTTAAATAATTTACCAGTTACATATTGTTGTTCTCTGATCAGCTTAAAGAAATTTCGTAGAAGTTTTGAAGATTGAACGGAACTCAACCTCATTACGTTCTTAAAGTTAAACCAATGTTAACAGAATGTCAATGTTTGTTGACAAATTTGTAGCTTATAGAATGTTGAATATTTAACGTACGTGGTAATTTTAGCCATTTTCACAATCAGTATGAAATATGAACTGATAGATATTGATGTTTTTCTGATTATAAAATGGATATTAAAAGGGAAAGCGATTGTTTAGATGAAATGCGATAATTATCTGAAATAAATAAGTAGAGTGTAAAAACAAAGCAAATTCTGCTCAGATTCACGGTTACGTAGGATACATTATTTGTTATGAACACATTGTCCAATTCTTCTTTCTAACCAATATGAGATGAAGCTAAATGTCATTATGATAAAGACCAAACAAAGTTTAATTTCGAAGATACTCATTATCATCAGCAAATCTTATTTCTATTAATTTTTAGTTAGATTTATGATAAATGGAGGGTTTAGTTATTCGATTTGAATAACCGCGAAATCACAAAGGATTAAAAGACTAAGAAAGCGAACAATATTTGGATTTTATGCTGGTCAGGACTTATATGGAATAATACTCTCAGGAATATCCATAAGATAGCTAATGCCTAATGATGTACAGAATAATCTGACTTTAGCTGATACATATTCAAGCACTCATTCACACATTATTACATAGGTAGTTATTTTATGACTAGTGCAAAATAAATCTCCATTTCTTAGTACGAATTACAGAGAATAAAAGTTCGATTCCAAGATGTCGGTATCCTTAAACCTTAATATTAATTTTCATCATTATGATTACTGCAGTTTTCGATAGTAAAATTTGTAAAAACATGCATTAAAAGAATATGAAGGGAAATGCTGCAAACAGTTTTGAAGATTAAGATTTATTTTGCTTATCATCAAAGCTGCAATTGAATACATTATGATAAACTCTTGAGATTTAAAGTTTAGTCTTCACAAAGGAAGTAGTAATATTTTATTTGTTCCGAAAGCAATCACCTTCATGAGTGATATAGGATTTGAGAATTTTCACATCATTAACTGCTGTTATGTGCTGTTATATAATAAGAAATATTTAAATGTCGGATGATCATCTAAGTATTTATACAAAGCTTATGGTGTTTAAAGTGTGCCATACATGACACAGAATATGTTTAACAGAATACAGTACTTTATAATTAATAAATAATCCACTAATTATGGTCGATAAACTTAACAGTGGATCATTAATTGTACACAACGGAGATCTGTTTGTTTGTTTATGAGTCTTCCAAACAGACTTATCATTCATTTGTATTATAAAATAGTTATAATTTACGTTTTAATACTGGTACATGAATGACATGTTAATACTGCTTATCTCCTGTGTATGACTAGTTTTATAAGGAAACAATAAAAACTAATAATCTCTTACCTGGTAGTGGTAACTCTGGTCGCATTATATAAAACAGTTCCAAGACGTTGTTTCTTTGACGGTGGAATATAAGTGAAATACACTTTAATACCTTGAATTAATTTAACATTATGCGTTCCTGGTGTAGGACAAATGAATTCTTTATATAAATCTTGATTTATTTTTTGCCAACATGAACTTCCATGCTCTTTTGTATTATTTTGATAATAAATAGTTTGTTTAAATTCAATGTATTTTTTTCTACCATAAGTATAAAATGCCAATGTAACTGATTCATTTGCATTGATGTGTTTTAAACGTATAATCTGATCTAAGCATAATAAATGAAACCATTTTGTTTGTGAACGATTTGAATTATCTTCTAAAAATATTTCCACATTATGAAAATAATGATTAGTAATTAAATTTAAGAAGGAACTATGCGTTGTATCTTGTTCATTGATATGAGACCATTGTAAATAATAATTAGGATATGGTTGAACAAATTGGAAACTGAACATTGTACAGATTAAAATAATTAAACAGAAGAAACTTGTGACTAGCATGACTCGTATTAATGCCCAATAATTTTGTTTCCAAATTAGATTTTCTTCTAAATCATTCGAAGTTTTATTGAATTCTTTGTCACATTTATGACTGTGTAGTAGATATTGACTTTCTCGCATTGTACTAGTTGTTGATTTACTAATGTAAGAGTCATTTGATTTCTGGTGAATATATGAAATTAAACAAATTGATAAACGTAGACAAATAAATATGATGGTGAAGATTCCTTTTGTCAGAAAACCAATTGAAGTGATAGATTCTTGACATGCACATGTATAAGTATAAATAATACTTAGAGGAATTTCAGCTAACAAAGTGTTGACTATAGTTATGCAATCAATAAGAAGCCATAATTTAAATTTCTTTTTCAAAATATTAATCCACAAAAGTAGTTCTAATAAGCTTAGAGTTAATTCAATAATATTGAACAGAATTAAACAACCTATGAGAACTCTTGAAATTTTATCATATACTAGCCCAGGACTTAGTTCATTTAAATCATTCACAATTATCCAACTGGAAAATGAATTCGCCAATAACATTATAAATGTTATACAAATATGTAATGTAAGCATCCATGGTTGTTTAAGATATTTTGTTACAATAGAGGATTGTTTATATTTCTGATTATCAGTGGTAATTGACATGGTCCAGTTTCCGTTGATTATTGAAAATTGCTAACTTTTTCCAGTCAATAACGGATAATATCTTAAATTGACTACATGTTTTATAATGAACACTATTCATACAAGTATTATATCAAAATAGATTACAAGAAAATGCATAGAATATATGAGCAGTAATCCAGCTATTTATGAGAACAGCTTAATCGATTATTTCACATTGATTAGATTTTCGCATAATTCAAGTTAGGATTAGAATGAAAATGTAGTAGTGAAGAGAAATTCAACATTGAACTAATTCTCTACATACATTCTTCTTATTATTCAATAGAAAAATAATTATGGGCTTTTTTCATCTGACCGAAGAATTGTCAAACATAGAATTAGAAGTATGTGGAAATGAAAAACTTACAACAACAACATTATTAGCCTTAAAATTGATAAATTTTGCAACTTTAGTAAAGCAGCTGTTTACTCGTTAAAATTTATCCATCATAGGAATTATTTATTCGTACGAGTAATTAAGGGTGGAACAGTTCAAAATTGATTCATGCACTTTCAACTAATAACACTGTCATTTTGTAAATATATATTTATTTATGTATACAGATTTCAGTAAAAAAAAATGGAAATCTCATTTAAAATTTTTATTTTTGTTTCCACTATATTATCTATCATCAAAACTGATCATTATACTGTAAATAAAATTATGCTGAATAATACTGAAAAAGTCAGATCAATAGTTTATAACTTCGCAATAAATTATTGTTATTCTCGAGTTTGATTCAGTTATAACATATTTACGCTTCTTAAATTTTTGACCCGATTGTTGCGAAAATGAAATAGCAGGCAATGATCAGCCTTTTTTTGATGTCAAAACACAATGAATATTTATTCATGATTTAGGGACTTGAAATGCAGCATGCCTAGACTCATCCTACCCTATATAATTCACATGAGAATGGACAGGTAAATGGTAGATTAATCTATAAATCAGATAGTTTTGCAAGTCTTTGGCATTAATGCTAACTTTAATAATTTTGCTGGACACTTCGCTAGCTGAAAATTTTCGCTCAAGCGTCTTCATTAATTCATGTTTCAGTATGGGCATTGGTGAGCTTAGATTTCGCACTTTAGTAAGCTGACCTTTAGTAGAAATACAGGTTTATATCTCATCATTAACGAATTTGAATCAGCAAAGAAACAGTGTCGTAGTCTGTTTACCATTTATCAGTTAGTAGCTTATAGATAAAATTTCCAAAGGTCTAGTGACAAATTTGAAATGTTTTCAGTTCAAAACAAACTGTAGATATGATCTGTACCTTAATTATTCATTGTCCACTAACCGAAATTTGTCTGATTAGTATTAGCCACCGAATATTCAACAGGATGTTTACAAATTGACGCCTAGAGGACCAGCAGAAACTAGAATGTTAGTTCTACAGCACTGTCATCATGATGGCTTGAGCTTATCTTTTAGAATGACTGCTATTTATCAGGAGTAAGAAAGATGGAAGTGACTCTGTCAGATAAATCTCTGCTTATTATCTGTCCAGTTTAGAACTCAACATAAAAATCCTCCTAGAATAATTACACTCCTAACCTGACTAATGTAGTTAATAAGATCGTTGGATGAATGGAGCTAGGAAAAGTTAAACCAGAGAAACATTGGAAGAATTCTGTATGTGTACAATTCTGTGAGATGTTTGTCTTTGTTGGAAATTGTACTACAACTATATTGCTTGACATGAAATTGAATTTTAGACCTTCGATTTAAAAGTTAGTTACTCTGTCAATGTGTAAATATACTACACAGTGGACTGCTCTGTGTTACATCAAGACTGAAAAATTAGGATCCTGAAGATAAAAGACACGTATAGATAGCAAGTATTTGTCCAACATCCCTCGCGTATAGCAGAATCTCTATGATAGTAATGCTGATGTTAAGTTAGATACGATGTGACTGTGAATATAATCGATATATATAAGTTATTGAGATTATGTAAAGCGTACTAACTAATTCCCATACTAACAAGACTTTGTGCGTAGCACAGGAATGAGTTCACAAAAGGCTAGAACTGATCACATCAACAAGATAAATTATTAATTTATGAAGTACTCTGTACGACAGAAATCTTAGTTGGAATCTGAACGATAATTGTGAGCTATGGCTAGAACGTTTAGGTGATATAGTTTCTAGTTGACTACTACAGTGTCATTGACGCATTTCTTAAATCAAACCTCAGTGCTTCAGCAAAAATGTTACCAATTTGGATTGTAGTAGCCCATATTTTCTAATGAAGTAAAAAAAATTGTTCAAAAAATATCATGTCATAAAATGATTGAAGCTAGAAATGCAACTACTTATTAGAATGACAATCGAACTGATCTAAACGGTTAAGCGTTCGCAGTAAAAATATGAACAGTGTAAATCATTTTTTCATTAGGTCCCTATAGTAGAATGATATTATTATTCAGATATACCTAGTTTTTTAAAATTTGTATAATTAAGATTAGTTCATGATGTTTATTATACGATATCAATGAACTATGATCAAATGTTATTACTGAGTATTTATCATCATAGAAAATACTTTTGTCGGTATAATGTTATTCTTACAATAATCATATCAAAATGTTTGTCAGTTGAAAATTCCAAGAAACATTGAAAGTGATTATTGAAAATACAAATTTATGCAAAGCAAAATGAGATTCTATTATGATTTTTTTAAAAAGAAACTAACTGATTAATTTCTATACATTAAGATTCAATTATTGAATGTGAATAGCTGTTCGATTGATAAATAAACTTTGATGATAAATCAGTTAATCAAAAAAGAAAAAAAGACAACACTGAATTAATGTTTTTTATTTCATTGAAATGTTATGAATTTTGTTGAAAACCAAAAATCATCACATGATTACTAGTTAGTTGTTTTCAATGCACAATCTATGAAGAACAAACAGTAAAACAAAAACTACTACTAAGCATATACTCAGTACATTTCAATCTTTCAAAATATCTAATGACCTAATGAATTTATCAATCAGATAACTGATCGATAAGTTACAATATGAATATTAAAGCGTTAGACAAACATAACATGGACTAAATTTACAATATATGGTGGAGATTTGCAATTCAGGTAGATAGTTCTGAGCGTATCATGTTCTCTCAGCTAGATGATCGAGTCGAGAAGCTTTCATTGCTGCTATCCTGTGCAACAGTATCAGAGGCTTCTTGATACATAAGTAAGCTACTTCAGTTTTACACAAATATCGGATCTAATTCGTTCTGTTCAATAGCCAATGATTCTATATGATAAATTAGATTATTAGCAATGATACATATGTAACCGACTTCACTCAAATTTTCATTTTCTATATCCTCGATTTCTCTATTTACTAACCAATTTTTCTTTGTGGTGGAGTTGAGTGTTTTGGTTGTGGAGCTTTCATTCTTATTCTGAATAACACCATCAGCATGAACTTCATTGCTATCTGAAATGAGATTGATCTGGTTAATAGATTTTTAGTTAGTTATTCCAGTATCCAATCAATCACCTAATAAGTATTTTCTGCTCGAACCAATAGTTATTGGTCTTTCGATCTTGTTAATTATTCGCCTACCACCTTGGCTTCTTTTTATTTGAGTGTATGTGTGCATGCTTATTTCGCTGATCACATATCTGACCAATTTTTCTGGCTAAGTATAAATACTTAGTCATGTCGCATTGTATTGACTTGGCTTGCTTTTACCTTCTTCACGACATATCGCTTTGCTTGTACACTTTTTATTCTGATGCTTGTCTGCATGAAATAAGTTCATCCCACTGAATCTACATTTCGCTCCTTATTATCGTCGCCATCACACAAACAGGGTCCGCCTAAGTAGGATATACGGAAATTGAAACGGGACATTTATTTCATAACCTATTTAATTATTCGCGTACAAGTTCGAGTCAGAATGCAAACTATGTTAAGATTTTATGGAGCATTTCCGAAATTAAAAATACACATCTATAATCAGTAAATTATGATTTTTAGACAAAAATGTGAGAAATTTTAATAAGTTACATTTTGAATCGGCGGTCGGTTATGAATAACCACATTGGCTAATAAATGTCAACATTGAACAAATATTCTTTAAAACAATACCTAATTATGATGAACAGCCTATTTTGTATAACAGGAAGGGTTGTCGTTGGACAAAACTCTCGGTTCAGACATGTATATATATATATTTACATATGGTTGGTTAAAGTAAGAAAAGGTTTCAGCAATCATAATTAACAATAACTAACATTGGTGACCATCAATAAACAAAACATCCAATTATCATTGCAGTAGTAGTAGTCATATAATTTCTAATAGATATATATATATATATATATATATATATATTTATGAAAAACATCATAATGTTAATTACATTACATAGTTTATAATCAGCAATAAACAGACATTAAATAAATAGGGCAAATTAAAAACAAACAAACAAACGATAGAAAAGGAAACACATTCACATTTTGTCAATGTGAATGTGCATTGAGCAAAAAATCAATGAAATTATATTAAATCGCACAAAATAAAAACCAGGAAGACAAACATACACAGACACACACACAACCAAATGGCAAAACGCCAATTCTCTTACACTTGAATTCTTCTAATTTGGAAGAAGTATGTCTGTCTGCATCGCAGAACACAAAAAAAAATTGTCAATATCTGAATACTTTAAAGCAAATGGTATATTATACTGACACTGGATCTCGTTTATTGATGAGCACAAAGCAAACGGTGTGTTATTATTATTAATATTATTATTGATAATAATCATTTTATTATTATTAATAAAAAAAATATATATATAAATGAATAAATATAAATATACACAATGGAATATATATCATCATCAGATGGTGTAAAATATATATATATATATTTTGATCAGTAGACAAGGTTGTTTCATGATCAATTTGAATAACCACCAGTCAGTCAATGAGTAGTAATATCAATCATCTGAATTAGGATTACTTGATTTTATGTTTTGATAAATGAAAGAAATGATGAAATGTTACAGAACAAAAAATATCATAGAAATAGAAATATTTCCATGAATCAAACCAACCAACCAACTAACCAACCATAGGAATTATACACACAGAGATTAACGATATCATCATCATTTGTCATATAAAATCAATATTAAGGCAAAAACAAAATAATTGTAAAAGAAATAATATCATCTAAAATGAATTGATAATGAAGAATTGAAGCATTTAAAAATAAATCATAACTAAATTTGAAGAATTAGTCAGTCACATTATCATTTAAGTATCCTTATGATGTGATTTAGAACGATAGGATTTTTTGGATTTATTAAGTGAGCCAGTTGTTCGTATTGTGGTATGATCAACTAATTTCATCAAGGGATTAGAATCGGAAAATAACGAAGAAGAAGACGAAGTAGAACCGGGAGTAGATTTTCTACCGCCGCCGCCGCCGCCACCACCAACAGTAGTCAAATTGTTAACACTCAGCGTTGATGTTTCATTCAATTGATTACGAATATTATCGGACAGAATATCTGATGATTTTGGATTGATAGGCTAATTAATAATAATAAGAAGAAACAATTGAGAAGATGAAATGAGTAATCAATAAAACAATAATAATAATATTATTATTATTAAATTACTTTTGTTTTATTTTTTAAAAAACAAACGATTAGTGTAATGAGCATGCGTTAAGTTTAACTGTCTGCTGCAAACATGTAAGCATGATTCACAACACTTAAGGTATGATACATAAAACAAAAATGATCTTCAAGCATCCTAATCCAACTTCACGATTGATTGCTTTGCAATTGAATTTTCATTGTGTTGACTTGAAGTTTCAATGATCTAACACAAAAATTAATCAATTCATGCAGAAAATATCAATTTAATCCGAATTTATTCATCTATTATTAGAATTGGAGGTGGTTGGGGTTGACAGTGCTAACAGTACAATCTAAGACTTGAAGTATAAAAATCTCAGTAAAATTCAGAACTTCAATGCAAAAGACAATATCAACTTGTAGAAAAGAAAAGTGAACAGTAAGAAAAGAAACGATTATCAATGAGACAAGCTATGAAAAGAATTTCATTGTGTAACTAACTAATCAATCTAAATGTTGATATTTGTATGCTACTAATTAATTTGTGCATTGATTAATTTGCCTAACCAATTATACAGCTTCTTAATCATTACAATTGTCTTGTACACATACACATATTCGCTTGGGTAAATGTAAACGCAGAGTGTCAATCTACATTAGATGGTTGAGGAGTTTCACAAAACATCAAAATTTATGACTACAATGAAACGAATTAAGAAATATGAAAGCGAAAATCATTTCACACCAAAACCACCACTAGCCCACATAAACAATAATGTACAAAGTGAAATATATGAGCATCGACGAGTTAAGTTGCTTGCTCTCAAGGAAAAGGGAGGAGTGCAAAAAAAAACTATTAATTAGATGCAAAGCTAAGAAGTCACTGAATGATGTCAATTTTATATCCACTGTATTGTTATTTACAAAATAGCAATCTTCATGAAAGAGTTATGAGTATGTAATAGTACATGTGTGGTGTGTGCTACTTATATGAACGATATAAGTAGTATGAGAAGAGACGTGAAAGAAGAAGTCTCACGGTCAGAAGAGGAAAACGGAAAGCAAATGGAGCAAAAGCAAGAAGTAAATGGAGTAGTACCAATATGAAGGAAAGGAAGCAACAACAGGAACGGAAGAAGGATGGAGTGTTGGAAGTCACGACTCAAAGACGGTGTGCAAATAGAGTATCCAATGTAATGTTTTCGTTGATATCTTGTTCGGCAGTTCTTCTTCCAATCCCCGGTTCCTCCGCAAATATAGCATTTATTATTTCTTCCACCCTTTATTCATAACGCTGTCACCTCGCGTTGTAACTCTTCTATCTTCTTTGCGACATCATCCACCTGTCTCTCACACGCCACCGAAGCGGCTGTTGGGTTCATCAGCTGTCTCGTTACTTTTGCCAGCTCGGTGACGTCCACTGGTTGTGCGGCGTTCACCAGTCTCAACTGTTGGGCACCCTCTGCAGGCACACTTTCAATGAATTGCGAGGCTAGCAGCTGTGCTTGTGACTCCTCATCCAAATTCCGCAGACCCCGGCGCAGCAATCCTGCCTATCCGCCGGGCTGTCGAACTCCACCAGCAGGCTTTCCGTCACCACCTCGGAGTCAGCGTCCTCCACACCGTCTTACACCGATCTCGCCCTGCCTCTTAGTAGAGTCCCCAACACCACTGCCTTCGCCCTCTGCCCCTTGACTCCTACCAGCTCCGCTACGGCATCGAACTCCTTCAAGAAGCTCCTTACATATCCGTCTTCAAACTCCCGAGGCCGTGGGATCTTCATCCTATGTAGAGGCGGCGACACCAATTGAGAAGACTGAGGCAGGCGAGGAAGATTGTATTATGCAAATTTATACTCTGAATTAGTTAAAAACGAAAACATTACATTGAATACTCTATTTGCACACCGTCTTTGAGTCGTGACTTCCAACACTCCATCCTTCTTCCGTTCCTGTTGTTGCTTCCTTTCCTTCATGTTGGTACTACTCCATTTACTTCTTGCTTTTGCTCCATTTGCTTTCCGTTTTCCTCTTCTGACCGTGAGACTTCTTCTTTCACGTCTCTTCTCATACTACTTATATCGTTCGTATAAGTAGCACACACCACACATGTACATAGTTAAGTTAGAAAAAAAGATAATCAAAGTGAAGTATTCACATGTGAAGTCAATAGGCCACATGTTAAAAAATATCACTAGAAATAAAAGTATTTTGAAGATGTCAGATAGGCTCACACACAAACACACACTAGAAAACTATTATTTAAGAAAATTGTTAGTTATCAAAAACAAATCACAAGAGGTGAGAGAACAAACCTGTCCACGTATATTATTCTATTAGGAGGAAATACAAGAAAACAATCAGCAAAACTAATTGTTACACAACAAGTAAATAAATTAAAAAAAGACAGAACTTGAGAATTTTTTTTATGTTCGTCTAGTTAAATATTTGGCTTTCCTCTCCATGGTTTATCATACTCATCTGATGTTTTAACTCATAAAATATGCAGAGTAAATCACCTGGGTTTTTTTTCGGTCCTAACACTAGATAAGTTAAGGGTAGAGAAAATTAGTGTGGACCGATTAGTACATTGAGTTTCCACTTCAATTACCGTCAGGATTTTTGTAGGTGTAACAGAGAGAGAGTGGAGGTCCCTAGTATTATTTGACAAAAAACACCAACATCATTAGTGATTCTGGTAAGTGAACGAGAACAATTTTATTTTCAAATTGTGTTCGCGTAACCCAGTATCTTAAGCAAGTTAATTGCGAGCATAATTCTATGTAAATAACATACATGTTGAAATATAACGCCTATAAAAATTTAGATTTCATTTCCTAAGTTAGATTATCTTCCTCAAGTGTCAACTGTGTGATCTGATGGTGTGTATGGTCTGACATTTATAATGGTTAAGCCTTCAATTCGAGTGTAGTCAATGTGGTTCTAGCGGCTTGTTTCAAGAGGCTATCTCATAAACGTAACA
Source organism: Schistosoma turkestanicum (assembly GCA_944470395.2). Classification (NCBI taxonomy): domain Eukaryota; kingdom Metazoa; phylum Platyhelminthes; class Trematoda; order Strigeidida; family Schistosomatidae; genus Schistosoma; species Schistosoma turkestanicum. The sequence continues at coordinate 9,385,068 of OX103974.1, read as the reverse complement.
AAATGTAACTGTACACGGATTTGTTGTTATTCTTTTGTTATACATCGGTTGTTAATAGTTAAAATGAACTAGGAAAAATATTCTTATTTATTGCAAGTACTTCAACTGTCAGAATTGAAATTACTCAGTAGTGAGATGACTTCATACCTGAAGTACTACTTTTTGTAAACCTTTGAAAACGTGTATAGACTAGTGTAAATAATAAAAATGTAGTCACAACTACCAGATATAACACTGTTGGAATGGGAAAGATATCAATTCGGTCCTCAAACCGTAATAACTTTCCAAGTTCTAATTTCAAAGGATTCACTTTTATGATTGACAAGCAAGATATATCACCTGTCATCAGTGCTCATATAATATACATTGTTCAATAATGGATGAAGCCGTTTAAGCACTTTGTCAACTCTTATAGCCTATATGTGTTTTTCTCTAGATGTGAAGGATAGATATATTGTCTATCAATGAATTGTGTACAATTTATTCGGTTAGTCAATTAAAGCTTGATCAGTCATGCTTACTTAGTCTTGTCACTTGCGTAACAGATCGGTCAGTTCTATAAAGTAAGCTTATATGTCAGTACCTTCTGATAACTTTGCAAAAGAAAACAGATTAGTTAAAATTACCAAAAAGCAAACAAAAAAGAAAAGTTTTTATAGCATCAGTAAACAAATCCGTACTTGATTAACTAAACTGCCACGTAAATGTTCCGGTACATGATCATGTCGTATTGAAATAGACGGTACAGGTGATGGTCTCGGAGTAATTTCAATATCTGAAGAATGTGTATAGGTTCGGTTGAAATTAGTTGAATGATTTTTGGTCACAGTTCGATATGTTGTTAAATCATCACTATTGGAATAAATATGTATTGGTTTTCTTAAATCATTGATATTCACCGTGGTGGTTTGATTAGTTTCAGTATGATTACCGGATAATTCATTTAAATAATCATCAATTAAATTTGTCATTATAGAGGATGAATTGCTTCGATTCAACGGTGCATTGAAATTATCTGAATTAAAATTGCTTTGAAGTTCTTGCAATTCTGTAAATTAAAAAAACAAAAACATAAATGACAGAATATTTCTTGCATAATTTTTATTTTTTATTTAATACACAAATAATCTTGTCTATTACCAGATAAGAAATCAAATATCTTTTGTTTTTAAACTGCACAAACACACACACACATATGAGAGGTAGTAGTACTTACTATCTTCTGGTCGTTATTCCCAACAAAATGAAGGCTTTAAAGTTGAACACTTTTATGACTGAAACACCACGTGAATAATGAGGATAAGTGTGTGTGTGTGTGCCTCCATATAAATTTGAGTTTACTCACATTTAATTTGATTAAGCCTTTTCGATTAATTTACGTAACCAAGCTATTTGTATAACAACAACTCATATGTACCATCGGTATTTTTTATTGTCTGGTTTGTATGAGCTTGTTTGTACGATTGAGCATTGCTTACGCACACGCTCTTACTCATTCTTTTCGCTTTTTATATTAATCTTAAATATCATGTTGACTCAGACATTTCCCTATGTATATATATATGAACATTTTAAGCTTATTCATTCATTGGTCCATTCGCACATTCGACCACTAGTGTGTCTGCCCTGTCTGCTTGTGGTCCGCTGTCCCATTTGGTGATATGCTAAAAACACACGAAATCGACACTTTGTATTTGCCTTCTGATTTATAACCGTCAGGCGTTATTTGGTGCTGATTGCTTAGACGAGCTAATTATGCAGATTAAGAACACGTTGAAATCGGCCACCAGAAGTGAATTGCAAGAAAATAATTCTACTTAAATTCTAAGCCACGCTAGGCAATTCAAATTTCACCTGGGTTAGATGAATATAATCTCAAACAAGTTTGGAAGAACTCTTATTCATCAAATAGTATAAAATAATGACAATCTATCATTTAAAAGTTGCTATTCTCCAATAGTGTATTAGGTTTATCCAGCTCCACTGAACAGCAAACTAAGTGGTTTTAATTCATTATGAGAATATCCATTTCAGAAAAATTGATGTATGCTACTTTTACCGCATATCCAGGAGACCTAAATAAAGAAGATTTCACCCAAGTGGTATCGGGGCAAACGATGATCAATGTCACGAATTGATCAACTTTAGAAATTAGAAAGATTACATTACCACTCAGTATTTAGACGGTCAAGGTGAAGCACTAGTGAAGGTGTTTGGTTTGATTGCCTATACAGTTGTGAATACGTATTGTTAAGAGGTTTTGCAATATAAGAAAGACTGTTCAACTTGAGAGATTGTGTTGATAGAATAGATTCATCATACATGGATGCAAGTAGTAATTAGTGTTATACAACTAATAATAAATATTCAAACATACGTGCATTATTATTCATAGGTGTTAATTTTAAACCCATTTTTTTGTACATATTTAATTGTGCTTGTAATGTACTCCGTAACTCTTCATATTGACGTTGACGATGTTCCAATTCGGAACGTTCATTTTCTAATAATTGACGTTCTTTTGCAATTTTATTATGTTCTCTTTCAATAGATGAACGTTGTTTTTGATATTCTTTCTCCCAATCTTGAGATTTTTTAGTAAAATTTTCATAATCTTGACGTAATTTCTCTGTTTCTTGTTTCACTGTAGTATTATCTATTAAATAACCATAAGTACTAATATTGTCTGAATGAGTTGTACTACCACTTCCTGAATTCAATGAAGTACGCATAATCATTTGATTATCACGATTACGAAAATCTTTCCAATTTGATTGTTCAGCTTCTAATTTACCAATAGTAGAACGTAATTCAACATTTTCAGTACGTAATAATTGTATTTGAGGCTTGAGAAAAAAAGATGAACGTATACAACAACCACATAAGTAACATCAGTTATTTTAAGGAAAAAAATAAGATACCAACTTCATCAGCACAATAATATTCATTACAGAAGTTATAGAGATGGTTATTTTTTACTGGAATCATGAATCGATCATTGTTAGATCACCATTTGGAACCTAAAGTTGCGCAAAACTTTAGATTGATAAAAGTTAGGCATTCACACCGTTAGATGATGGCTCAGTGGTCTAGAGGTTAAGCGAAGGCCCTGAGTTCGATCTCCGTGAGTGAGGGTCGTGGGAACGTACTGCTGAAGAGTCCTGTAATATGATGAAACGACCGTCCAGTGCTTACAGGTCTCCAACGGTGGTCTAACAATGATCGATTCATGATTTCAATGAAAAAATAATTATAACATTTATTTAAAAATCCTCTAAGTAGTCGATTAAAGAAGTTGAATTTTAAGTCATGATGTTAAACGCACATACAAGGATCGAATAATATGTATTCACTATAAAACAACATTCATTATCTCAACTATATGGAAACGTGTGTAATCCTTTGAAGTTTTGTAGAGTAATTAATGGTCATGAAATAGTAGTGGAAATTGAATACAAAAAACAGCTTATAGATAAAATGACTGAGATTAGTTAGCTTGTTTATTTAATAACAATAATATCGTCTGATCGGCTAGCAACTGAATCACACGGATCAATAGACACAGTAAGGTTGGTTGGTGTAAGGCAGTTAGTTTGGAATACTTTCATGTCCTAACAGGAGTACTGAATAGGAGATTTTACAAGATAACAATTTCTGAGTAAACATCAAATTTAGGTGTTTAATTTTTTGGTTGGTTAGACCATCTAGCTTTCAAACTTTAGTGGAGTTTTTCTCCTTGTAATCTTTACTTTTATCTCCCAAACACTTTTAATTGGGATAATATTTCTGTCGAAACTTACAAATATAATTTCAAAGGTAAGACAAACATCCAAGTAGAATTCAGGATAAAAAGTGACAACATCAACGGTGTTTTTTAAATTTTAGTTTGTCGTATGAAACATGTTTTTCAGATGTTTGATGTTTTCTCCTGAGTAGTATCTGTATTTAAATATTTTCGTCTGATGTCAAGCTTGCCATATACTTTAACAGTATGATCAGAACTAGCTAGTAGAGCACTTTTATAAGTCACACCACTGTGTAGATCATTCAACGAGGATTCACGAATTTTGATCCAAACATAATTAGGAGACATATTTAGACTGAGTAAGAACCGAAGATAGTTCACCTTACCAGTTAATGATCAGTAGTTAAAAGTTAATATTTCAGGCATATACATCCGATTAAAATTCATTCTTTTCAATATATATTGCCAGCCACTGGTAATGTTTGTGGATGCTTTTTACTGTACCTAATGAAGCAATAGACCGTAACCATTGTATATATGCACCTTAACAGGTTATGCGGTTGACCGACATAATTAATGAGTACAAACAAACAAACAAAAATAACTTGTCAAAATATTTAAATGGTAAGGAGTCGAAGTATTTAGACAGGACTAAATTCAGTAAATTTCAAAGACTTTAAATCAGGGACTGGTTCTAGCTGAACCACCGTCGGAAACCTAGAAGCATTGGATAGCCGTTTCATCCTAATATACGGACACTTCAGCAATGTACATCTACAACACGCGCTTAGGAGTCGAACCCAAGACCTTCGATCTTGCCTGAGAATGTGAAGATGAGACAGCCATCCAAAGCTTTCAGGTTTTCAATGATATTCTAAAACATGTTTGTGATTTGAAATCTAAAACAAAGAGATTTCATCAGTCAATCGAAGTTATTTGTTTTCAATTCAATGTTCATAAATAGCCAAGTTTTATAATAAAAATATTTTTACATTAAAAAAATATGAGTTTGGAATTTGTACAGATAATTAAATTTATTATTAGCACTAATGAACCTTGAAATTATTTGTATGAAGTTGTATAGAAAAATAAATATCTAAGGAATAATTGATAAGATTTTCAATACACATAATGCAGGTGATGGATGAAAAGAAATAATATAACAGGGTTATAATAATTATGAACAGATATAAGCTATGGAAATTTGTATGGAGCGGGGAAGATTTGCAGCTCAAATATGTGCTTTTGATGTTATTGAGCTGAGTTAAATGGTTTAATTGCAAAGTTTTCATTGATGTTCTAAACAGCATCATCATCACATAGATATAGATGATCAAACTGTTTGACATTTGAATATTTGTTTCAGTGCTTGTTTTGAAAAATTGAATGTTTAAGTAAATTATTGTCATTCAAATACTGTAGACGGGTTGGTGAAAAAAACCTGCGTTTTAACTAAGCAAGCAAGGGATAAGAGTTATAGTTTAAATTTGTCAGAAGATATTGACAACCATGGCACGTCTAAAACATCGAGGTGCATAATATCTGCTGGGTTCGTTAACAGACTGGTGTGATACATTTATGATTTAATTAGAAAAGGAGTGATTGTGGGCTTTTAGATGTATGAGAGCAGTTTTACTTCTAGGCCATATACACTGGATCAGTGATGGTTCTAGCGACATGATGCTGTGACTGCATGGCGCAAAGGATAAATGCTTCAAACCGATATAGACGATCTTTTAGAGGAAAGAATTTGATGTAATAACTCTGTACTTAAGAAGACCTAACTGCCAGAGACGGAAAACTAAGGAGTAAGGTGATGTGTGACACATAGTTGACAGTTTTTGACACCATGCTTCAGCTGTGAGAAGGCAGCATTAAGGATTTTATGACTAATCGCGAAGTAAGGTATGATTGGACAAACGATAAGGTTTTAGGAAAAATATCATCAATTTATTTCTCAATGAAATCTTGTGGGCAAAACATAAATTCGAAAATACTATATATGGATTAAATACAGTAACTATTACAACTTTACTAAAGAAACAATCAGACTGAAGATAGCGCCCATCACATTTCTAAGCGAAATCTAAAACATGTTGACGGATAGCCTGTAATTTTAATAAAAGCTAAGCAGGAAGTAAGTAAGACCTATCATTATTACTAACTATTATTAGGATGTTTGGAATTGATGAGCATGAAAGGACTACAGCATGGGGGCAAACCTGACGGATTATTAAAATGACAATGAGAAGGTGATTAACTTTTCATGCATAGCATTTATTGTAATCTGAATTACGGATTTTCGAAGGATCTCGATACCTAAAACTGAAGATCAAACTAATTATTTATCCCTGTGGCTGTAAAATATTTTTCAAATTTAATTTGTAGTCGGACCCCAACCAGGTAGTCTACACTTGGTAGGAGTCCGCGAGACGATAGTAATCTATGGTTAGAAACCTTGAATGATATGGTTCAAAACCGTTTGCAGTGATGTAGGTGCATCCAATCTTCGGCTTCTCTCAAATGTTAATCCTCTGGATACTTCATCACCATTATCACTAGACTATACTTCTTGCATAATATCTTCCAACACTAATCTCTCCGATTACTGCTAATACGTTTACTACTTTTACTACTATGAGATTTGAATTGACTATTGCGTCTCCGTGCTAATGTGGTATGACAACTTGAACTGATGTATGTACGTACGAAGTTCTACGTTATAACTGACTGACTGACTGACTGAATTTGTAGTCATTACAACAAATACCTAAACCTAAACCCTAATCTTTAAACTTTAACCATAAACGTTTTTCGGTAGATTTATGTAACAAACTCTAATTACTTAGAAAGTAACTTCACCTTCTTAAACAGTCATTTTAAGTATCATTGAAGATTGTCAATAAAATATACTTTTCACTTTATGGTTAGTTTGTTATACAGACAATTTACAGTTGATTGAATAGTACATCTAAACCAGTATATATGACTAATACTTAAAGATACAATCAAACTTACAAAAAGGACATTAGCTATTTGATTTAATTCACCAAGTAATAATAATGCCTCGGAAGATGGTTGACTTGAAACAATCAATGAATTCGATGCATCAGTTAAATTGTCAGGATTGCAAGATAATAATTGACTGGATGGTGGTGAAAGTTGTTCATTAGCTTCTGTTTCTTTTCCACTTGCCCCAGTGGCATTTAAACTAGCTAAAACTGTAAGTGGTGGACGCGGAGGTATAGGAGGACCGGATGATGGTTTCTGACTACGTGATACAGAGGACAAAGATTGGCATTGTTTGCTAGGTTTACGTGTTCCACCAGACCCATTTGCACCAGAATCAGTAGATGATTGATTGTTTAAAGAGAAATTTTTATCCCGACTAGGTGTACGAAATATGCTAGCCATAGTAGCACTAAGTCGATGAACATCTCTCTAGAACAGAAAAAATCATAAAATAGTAAATTAAGGAACTGTTTACAGATATTACCAGTGGATAAGTTTAACTAAATAATCGCAAACCAATCCAGATAAAGAAAATATAACTTTTAGGTCATTACAATGTTGACTTTCGACCGAATAATAATTAGATTTTAATGAGTAAACTATCATTAAATTGGTGTCGAAAATAAAAATGTAAATGTAGAAATGAAATAACTATGAATGAGCTTAAAGAAATACGAGAATTAGGTTTAAGGATATGAGTATTATTTATGGCATCTATATATAACTTGGACAAAGTTAAAACCTTTACATATTTGGGCAACATCATCGACCAGCATGGTGGATCCAATGCAGATGTAAAGGCACAGATCGGTTAAGTAAGGGCTGCATTTTTACAATTAAATAACATCTGGAACTCCAAACAAATATCAACCAACAACAAAATTAGAATTTCCAATACAAATGTCAAGACAGTTCTGCTGTATGGAGCAGAAACCTGGAAAACTACCACAGCCATCATTCGCAACATACAAGTGTTTATCAACAGTTATCTACGCAAAATACGTCGGATCTTATGGCCAGAAACCATCAGCAACAACTTACTGTGGGACAGAACAAACCAGGTTCTGGTGGAGGAGGAAATCAAGAAGAAGCGGTGGAAGTGGATAAAACACATATTGAGGAAAGCACCCAACCGCGTCACAAAACAAGTCCTCACTTGGAACCCTCAACGTCAAAGGAAAAGAGGAAGCACAAGAAACAAAATACACCCAGAAATAGAGAAGGATATGAGAGGAATGAACAAAAATTGGACAGAACTGGAAAGGGAAGCCCAGGACAGAGTAGGTTGGAGAACACTGGTCGGCGGCCTATGCTCCATTGGAGGTAACAGGCGTAAGTAATATAAGCTGATCTAAAACTCTGACAGTCAATAGTCAACCTTGATAAGTCCATTGATCATTTAAAAAACAATGGATCTCTTAATTTTAGTATTGTTCTACGTTAGTGACTATTCCCCAGTAAACTATATCATGTTATATGTTCTTATCAAAGCCGATAAATGTTTACTTTTAGGTATAAATAAATTAGATGCAATCAAAATATATAACAACTAAATGTAAAATATAACAACAACTACTTGTAATTTTAAAATAAAACAACTCGCTGCTGTCTATAATTCTGAGCTGGATGATCATCAATTATCATCTTCTATGGTGATTATTTCACATGCATACAATTTTACATTTAAAAAAAAAATTTAAGCATCATTTTCAGTAAAGCTTCAAAACTAATTAGTTACTGAATAAAGAAGACCAGCGTCATAACTGTCCAATTGTTTCTTATACGCTGATCGAATTCTATAGGATCAAGTGGTAATGTGGTTTCTACATTCAAATCCACCGGTTCACTCCAGATTATAGGTATGCCTTGCTGATGTGTGCTAACTAATATGATTCCTAAACCAAGCAGAGTATCCTGTTAACTATCAATAACCACAGAAAAGATAAATGTTAGGATTAAACTAATAAACAATATCTATCCCAAAATGTCTAATTCAAAAATTCAAATAATAACATACCTTCTTAGATTTGAAGCGACTAATACCAATTGAAGATCGTAATTCATTAGCCACTAAAATGTGTAAAATTAATATGATGATTTTAAAAAGAATAAGGATTTGTTAGTTTGAATTTGCTTACAGGGAGGAAAATTGAAATATGTCGGAGTTAAGTTCAAAACATCAGAATTATCGAGATATATTCCAAATAACACTTTATAAGCAAGAGATCGATCAATCACATGGCGTAAAGTCAACCGAAACTGACAGCATGAAGGCAATATCAAGTGACACACAGCAGTTGCTAACACGACCATCAGAACTGACTGATTCAAGATATATGGAACAATCAAAGAGTAAGCCTTGATAAGGTTTAGAACGACAAAAGAGCTTCGTGATTCAACCATGCAGCTAAGGGAACCTAAAAAGTATTAATCAGACAAATATTTCTTCGTTGAAAATGTCTTGAGTAAAAAATACACCTCACTTATTTTGAAGGTTTTGAGTTCTTTAGGCTGAATGGTAGAAAGAAGACCATCAAACTCTAACCGTTCTCATTAATTATTTACAAAACAATTTCGATTCACACAGACAATCTGATCGCGCAGTGAGAATCGATTAAAAAACAAAGCTGTCATTTTAGGAGTCATACAAGCACCAACTTGTTAAACACTTTTCAATGGTTTTTGAAAAGTGTTTCTTCTGAAATCCCTAAATCTCAACTAAGCAGAAATCATACTTTTAATCAAATTGTATTTGCTATGAGCGCTAATAATCTCCTTCCATTATAAAATAATTCATTCGATCATGAAATCAGATCAAATTAATGTTTGACGGCACTGCAAACTAGTAGCAACATCTTTCCAATAAATCAAAATATCTGCACACGATACCTATGCAGATCAAACAGTCGGCTTAGGATGACGAATATGACGCAATGATAAGCTATAAGGTAACTCTCCTTAAGGTCAGATAATCGTGAAAAATATTAGATTAAAGAAGAAAGGAAACAAGTTTAAACCGTTACTTCATCATTAAATTATTTTTCTTTGTAAGGTAGTGATTCAAGCTTTATATGATTGCATTCATTACAGTTAAGATTATTGATATTAGCAAACGTTTAGTTTATAGTAAAACGGTTGATAATTAAGCCAGTTGGGCACGGATACAGAAGACTCGGTCGGCTATTGCCATTGTGCGTCACTTATAGAGTAGGCAAGATGTCCGTCTGCCAACCAGAGGATGAGTTCGCTGCGCAGCAGTTTACTCCGCCTACTTTACACGTGTGAAACATGGCTACTAAGAGTAGGAGATACTCGTAGGGTACTAGTATTCATTCATAGGTGTTTTAGAAGCATTGCTCATATTTCCTACGAAAATCGAGTAAGCAATGACGGTTTTAGGAGAAGGGTAATAAGAAAGACTGGCAAATCAATTGATGAAGTAGTGAAACGTCATCAGTTGAGGTGGTTGGGACATGTGTTATGTATTCCCAACCGCCGACTGCCTCGAAGGGCAGTGCAGTATGATGAAGCGGTAGGCTGGAAGGAAGCTGATTACGGCTAAACCAAACATGGCACGAGACCATCAAAGTCACTGACACCTGGACTGAGCCATGTTAATAGGTGTAGACTTTTTGGTTGAAGTGCGCGTGGTTTTCGTAACTAGTGGTTAGATATTTTGGGTGAAAAGGCTGAAAATCGTTTTCAGTGACGAAGATGCATCCAACCTTTGCCTTTCCCGAAATTCTCATCTTCTGAATTCCTCATTACCTTCCTTTTACTTTTAAATTTATTTCACTGTGATATACTTCTGGTATTACATCTTCGACCCCTAATGTTTTCGATTACCGCTACTACTGCTAGCACCTCTGGGACTATGGGTTTCGAATTGACAATCCCGTCCTTCAGCACTAATGTGGTATGACATTTCGAAATGACGTACGTACGTACGAAGTTCTGCGTGGTAGCTGACTGACTGACGGTCGAAAAAAGTCGTACGAGGCTCCTACATATAGATTTCTACATAAAAAAAGATGTATTTGATGATGACAATGATAGTGGTGAATGTTTAACCCACTTCATTTTAAGTTTCATCATATAATTGATCTGTAATATGTTGAGAATTAAAGCTTGTATTACTCAAGTGATGATTAGTACACACAGTAAAAAAAATTTCGTACAACAATCAGTGAAAAAAAGTATAACAATGTGATTTTACGTAAAATAATCATCTTGCTAGAATAATACATGAGAGTTGTTGTTTTGATTTTTTTTAAAAACGTAAGAAATTTACAAGATTCACGATGTTCACTTAAATTGTTATGATTATAAATTTAACAATTTTTTGGCAATTATTGTACTAAAGGTATACGCATGTAACGCGAACTTTTAAAAAGTCTATAACATAAACATCTTAGCATATTGGACTTCAAGAGACAACTGAACAAGATAAACATGTGGTAGAAAGATTAAATATAGAATTTAAAAAAATATCAGTAATCACTGCAATATTTTTCTCTCTCTCTACACACACACACACACACTGACAAGTACAATATTTTTGACAGTCAATAAAATAATTTACTTCAATACATAGAAACAATAATCATTTTTGTCCCTTCAACAAATTATTACAGTTCAATCTTTCAGAAGGGAGTTGATGACGTAATAACAAAATAAGTGAAACAAAAAAATGCTAAACATCAGCGAGATGATAATAATCGACAGTTAGAGACTATCAATGACATGGCTCAAAACCGTTTGCAATGAATGGCGCAGGTGCACTTACTCTTTGTGTTTTACAAAGTTCTAACCTTCTGAATTAATCATCACCTCTATCTTTGTCTTTCTAAATTTACCTCACTGAATTATACTTCGTGAATAATATCTTCGAACCCTAATCTCTCCAATTACTGCTAATACTTCTATTATTCCTACCACAATGGGATTTGAACTGACAATCGCATCTCTATGCTAATGTGGTATGGCAACTTGAACTGATGTACGCACGTACGTACGAAGTTCTACGTTACTGTTGATCGATTGCAGGGCGACCGATTTCATTGATACTGGGGGTTGTCTTGCAACATTCCCAAGGTTCACTTATCATCAGACGCTGTAATGTATATCACGATCGCCAATAATAGTGACTTTGACAGTCTTGTAAGCCGGATGGGTCAAAATGGCCTGTTCATGCTTTGCATATTGATGGACGTGATCATGGATCGGATATAACCACTATATGCACTTAGTGTACATAAACAGTGTCAATGGTCCACTAGGGTGTCAGGTACCTGTGTGGTAGCGCTACAAGATTGAGCAGTACTGTTTAGGTCGTGGTGTTAACACCTGGACAATATTTCGTTCTTCTGAAGTACAATGTAAGAGTACACTTGCCCATCGAGGGCAAATTTATATATATAAACATATATATACCGTCTGTAAAAGAATACAATACCGGTTGGTATAGGATTAGGTTGGGAAAAAGTTAAGAGATTAAAAGAATAGCAAAAAGCAACATCAGTTAGTGAAGCTTTTGATTGTTAGCCTGAAATATGTTAGTAGATCTGGTTAGGGCTGTTACGATATAATATTTAGGATATTTAAGTGAGAAAGATTAAAATTAGTACAAATTAATTAATTCTTTATATTTTGTATAGATATTAAGTTTCGATATTGTTTGATACAACATTATTATTGCAATTAGTTAGTACTCCATGTTTGTAAAGATATCTTACTGATTTCCTTCATCATGAAGGTTTACATGATGTTAAAACACTTTTTAGAGGAGTTAATGCATTTAGTAAGTATGATGAATTTTGAACATGATCAGTGCTAGTTCACTAGACAAGGAAGTGTATCTCTATATTATTGATTATATTTAAAAAAAGAGTTAGCTTATACTTATATTAGTAAGCAACAAAATCTTGTTTATAATTAATTTTAAATGCTTATTACAATTAGTAGTTAGCTTAAACAATTGATAGAGAAAGTATAAATTTCAGTATTGAATAACAAAATCACCTAGATCATACAGGTTAAGCTTCATGATATATAAACTTAAATATGGTGTTAAGAAAAAAATTCGCTTACTTTCTGCAACAAATTTATCTATATCATCTGAAAAAAATGATGATTTTATATCACAAACGAAAAATATGCATCTACGAAGAAAACTAATATCAATATACATTCCAATAAGTAACAGAATTGAAGGACAACATTTCTATGATTGAAGCACATGTGAAACTCAAAAAATCAACTACCGATAAACACTAAAATCAGAATATTCAATACAAATGTCAAGACAGTTCTGTACTATACAAAGCGGAAACTTGGAAAACTAGCAAAGCTACCATCCACAAGATACAAGTGTTTATCAACAGTTGTCTATGCAAAATACTTGGGATTTCATGGCCAGAAACCATCAGCAATAAACTACTATGGAAGAGAACAAACTGGATTCTAGCAAACGAAAAAATCATGAAGCGCTAGAGGTGCATAGGACACACATTGAGGAAAGCACTCAACTGGGTCACAAAACAAGCCCTAACTTGGAATCTTTAAGACCAAAGGAAAACACGAACACCAAAGCACACATTACGCTGAGAAGTGGAAACACATACATGGAATGAACAGCAATTGGATATAACCGGAAAGGAAAGCCTAGGGGGACAGAGCAGGTTAGAGAATACTGGTCATATTATATCTCATAAATCTATTTTTGTAGCGGTTATGTTTGAACAATGTTTTTTTTTCATTCTCATATAATATTCGCAACCGACTTGGCCCAAACAAATGATCCATACCTGTGTCAGTCAATACAAACTGTTACTAAATTTCATAATATTTAGAGAAGTATTTCACAAAGGATAAGCAAAACGTGACAATGATTAACTTAAAGAAAATATTACTAGTTAACAAAAACAAAACTACAATATATTCTATGGTGTAATCTTAATCAATAATAATAAGAATTCGTTGAAAACTCAATGTATTGAATTTTTCACAACAATAATAGTCAAGTATACCCGAAGTGTTGATAACGTTCCCAGTAACAAAAGTAAATGCTTTTAGAGTAATTTACAGTATTTTTTTTCTTCAATCGAGATATCAGTTTATTATTATTATTATTATCAGTAGAATTTTTGTTTCTTGTTAATTTTATAAATTATTCTTTCATATATAAATAGTAGTTTTTTTTTAAAAAAAAGCATTACGTTTAATCGATAGTGATTTTGTGTTTTCTTGAAAAATCTCATTCAGTTATCAGATCAAATAAAAATAATTCAACAGTATTGATAAGTGGAAACTATGCAAAATACTTTTAGAACGTACAATAAATGCATTCACAGTGAAAAACATGTACAGAGTATAATTGATCATAATGTCTTGAGTAAAGAAATCATGTGTCTAAAGTGTTATCGTTTACGCAAAAATTAATCATTATACAGTTTCATTGGAGAATAAATAACCTTCGAAAACCAAGAAAAAAATTACGTTAAAGAAAGAAAATAATGCCCAACGATAACATAGAATTTCTATTGCAGATTAGTTAAGTGGCATGGAATGATGGTCACAATTTATCTCCATAAAAGCTTAAAGTTAAAATAATACTTTCTCACGAAACCTGAATATTCTGGATTCGAATGAAGGCTCACTGAAGCTGTTCAATCGTAGCAAGTACTACTTAAGTACAAGTAACAAGTACTACTACTAAGATCAATCTTATTCTCATACAAATCGCTTTGAAAGAAGATCATTTTTAAATCGCTTCCTATCTATTAACTATTCAGGCAAATTAAACGTCAACAGAAAATGTTTTATAAATAGACAAGAGATTAAGTGAAATAAACTTGTCTTGGTACATAAACTATATAAACTACGATAGATATACAAAGTGATCGCCTAATATATTATTTTATATGAACAGATCCAAGGGAAAAAAATTAGTTGTCAGTTATTTTATTAAATGAGAAAAAAAACTATCTGTAAATTAGTGACTGCTAGACATTCAAATCATCGGTTACCATGTTTTGATTTTTACAGATTGTTCTTGTATAGTAAGTATACTTGGCAAATCGAATAATTAATTTTTACAAACTAAAGATTTAATCCGAACATAAAATAATCATGAATTGAAAACGATCTGTATAGATTTATCATTTGTCCATCTAAATCCATCAAATTACCGACAGTCTTAGTCGATAATTAACAACAAAGAAAACTTTTATAATCAAACAACATCAAGAAGGCGGAGCTTTGTACAAAAATGAACCCATCAACCACGCGTACATTAAACTTATTACACAAGGTCAAGCCAATGAGAGAGAGACAGGGCAACAACAGTTTCAATGAAGAAATTGTAAAATCATCGCAACAACAATAAAGATTTAAAAGAAAAGGGAGAGTGGAGAGAACAAGGTCGAAAGAGCACTAAAATATAAAGTGATATAATTCCGGAATAGGGATCAATTTATTACAGATGTACAACTTTTTTCAGCAAAGCAGTTAGTTAATCTGAACTATGTGAACCACTAAAGAAATTAATCATAAACAGGAGTACAAAAGATGATTTTCAATTTATTAGTTGGAATATGTAAATATGAATAAGGAAAATGTGATATTTGCCTCTAAATGTTTATGAATGTGACACTGATTTAAACAGATTTGAAAATAAAACCAATGTTGTTATTCTTGTATATAATTCTGGTGTACAAAATTTTTATCAACAGACTCTCTAGTCGGAATATTCTTGAGCATATTAAACAAAAAGAAAGAATTTTCAAATTAAACTAACAATATGCATTCTGTGTAGACTTTCACTAGTGAAGAAGAAGAAGGCA
Source organism: Schistosoma turkestanicum (assembly GCA_944470395.2). Lineage (NCBI taxonomy): Eukaryota > Metazoa > Platyhelminthes > Trematoda > Strigeidida > Schistosomatidae > Schistosoma > Schistosoma turkestanicum. Next base: position 9,369,468 of record OX103974.1, on the reverse strand, counting down.
ACGAAGACTTAGATTTTCTAAGGATTCTATTAAACCGGTAAGGAGATAGATAGATCAGTAAGAGTAAGTATAGGAAGCATTCATCAATATGTCAGTTCACACAATTCTTCAACACAATGACCAGTCAATCTAAAAACATTGATAGGATTCCTCACAAACAAAGCTGGAACTGTTTCCATAATGCAAAGTATGCTGACTGAACAGGGTTCTTGTGAAAAATAGTTTGGAGAAATAAGTGTATACGAACGAAGAAGAGGAAGTCAGCAAAACTATTATTAATTAAGGAGCCTTTACCTCTGTTTTATTGCATTTTATTAATGGCTATGATGAGATAGATAAATCTAAGGAGTTTATCGTGATTCCTCAGATTCCATAGAATCTTTCAAACTGAGTTCTAATTCATCTATGAGTTTAGATCAAAAACCTTTGTGTCCTATCACATAAGTAAGAAGATTTGATAATCTCTTTTGTTACTATTTGTGTATTGCATGATTATGATTATTAGCAAACTTCGAACACTGGTGATTATTACTCATAATTTTGGTTTTCCTAATAAGAATAAGTTATTTCAAGAATTCATAAATATATTAGTATGGTATCACATAGATCGATTCAATGAGGAAACAAATAACACAAAATAAATGATCACATAAACCTACCAGGGAAATTATCATGTGCACTGAATGTTTCATACTTTTTAAGTAAATTTATTTGAGGTCGTTTGCTACCATCAACATCTGAGGCACTTCGGGATAAACTGGAAGACGGTCCACTGAGAAGAGCGAAAGACAAACGGTGAACTAAAAGACATCAAAAAGATGTGATTCAATGAAAAATTCATGCTTGAAACAATTTAAACATTAAAATCAAAGAAAAGTCCTATACGTTTATGATAATTACTGTAAGTGCTTTGATCTTACGGGTCGAAAGTAACCCTTATCACTACCAGTGTTCAATAAATGAATTGTATCCAACACTTTAGGTGATTTTAATGAAATGGATATTCGAAATTTCACTGTAAAAAATACGTTCCACTATCATTTATCTGTTTCATTCAGCTTGTTGGGCTTCGCTACACTGACATGATTATATCAGATAGTTTGAGATGACTTTGCACGCTTGAAATAAAATGCTTAATAAAAATTACGGTCCGATATGCAGGGTTTAGTTACTAAATAAACAAAGGAATGGCTGAGTGTTGATTGAACAATGGATGTTGTAGAAAACTTCAATTCTTACATGCTTTGGTGGGCTATCGAATAATGTACGATTACCATGCCAAGTTAAAAAAAGGGTTACCTTTACTTATCTAAAATAAAACTCACCTACATGCCTTACTTTAAGCTCAAAAATCGTGAGTACTTTCGGAAAATCGAACGATAGTGACAAGATGTCTGTGCATCGATTCTAAACAAATTATTCTGACATGAGGTGACTGAATTAAGTACACTTAATATAAACTTTGTACACATGTATCCAAAAATATTGTCATTTGAAAACTTATAAGTTAGCTACACAGTGGTAAATATTGATAAAAGGGTATGTGAAAATCGTTGATTTTTATAGTTTATAGTTTACGTTGCAGACTATCCTACCAGAAACTGGAAAGTTGTGTTATCCTAGTGTGAGAGACTCCTCAATAGAGTGCATTCGGATGAACGAACACAGAATTCTACAGGTCTCGATACAAAGTAGCATGCATTGAATTCTTACAACAAAGCATATCAGTAATTAAATATTAATTTAAGTAACATCACTCAGATAAGTTCATGTTCCGTTCGACTACGGAATTAGAAAACTCTGATAATTAAGCAGTGTTCGTTTGAAAATTAGAATATTTTTGCATATATATATACAATATCAATCAAAACAAACAACTTACCATATTCATGAAACAAATCAAATAATTGATCTAAATCATTATATGTATCAAGATCTAAAAGAAATGTATGTAATTTCAAAATATCCATGATAGGGATTGGTTGTCGTTGTTGTTGTTGTTGAGTAGTATTATTTGGTGTAGTAGGAGGTGATGTAACGTCTACTCTAATACTTCCACGATTTGAATTATGTTGTGTTGATGATATAAACGACAATTGTTGTGATTCCGATTTAGGTGGTAACAAGTTCATTTCAGCTAAACGTTCACTAATTAATACCGATGAAATAAATTCCCATACACCCCAGAATGTAAGGCGTTTATCGTTCAGTTGATGTAGTAATTCAAGAATAGCTTCTGTTCGTTTCTGTTTTTCAGCAATTTCATCACGAGCTTTAGAAAATTCTTCAGCTAAAAATTAAATATATATATTTATGTATTATCATAATATTCACCAAAATTTGATATGAAGATGGTATATAGCATTAATTATGTGTATTTCAAGATGAGATGTCCGTCTATCAAACAAAAGAGGAATATACTGCTCAGCAGTATGCTTTGTCGATATAAAACATATCCCCAATCAATATATAATTTGAAATAGATGACTTCAAAAGGTTATATAAATATATATATATATTGAAATTACCAAGTGAGTGATCATACAGTTTATACATAAGGTATTAAGATGACAAAACAGTTGGTAAGGCAGTGAATCTTAATGATTAGATGTACTTGCATGCAGACTGTCTGTTTGAATCAGATGTGAAAACCGAGATCAGCAGTAAAAGATTTTGCGTGAAATGCTACAGATACTCATAATTTTCATCAAGACAAATTCTGTCATAGAAGTAGCAATAGTATTAGAGAGTTTATTTTAGCTTGTGATAAGTGATTGTTTGTTTGTATACCAATAAACCAAAGCAAACAATAACAATAAACCGATTGCATTTCACAAATACACAAAAAAGGAGTTGTAAGATAAAGAATGTAAACACTAAAATAAAAAAAAACTCATGTTGTTTAAATGAACATTTAAAAATATCCAAAAAAAAACTATCAGAATAGATAGTACGAAAAGATTGTAATATTATGATGGTCAGGGACAAAAACGATTATTTCTTCGACAAAGTTCTGTTTAATTCAGTTTCAAGCAATCTTCACTGACAACGCTTACAGAAAAGAAATAATAAGGCGAAAATAATTAGTTATAGTATACTTACATAAACTTTCAAAAGTATCCGTGTGTTCTCGCCACTGAGAGAAACCATCATTGAAAATAGTTTCCCATCTTGTCATCTCATCTACAGTTGCACAACGGAATAATGTTAAAGCGGTAGCGGAATGCAAAAGAATGTAGAAGCCGAATCTGGCCTTCTCCCCTGACTTTCGAAAATATCCATAAACTTGACCCCACCAAAGAATAGGAGGCTTGAGAAATGAATAAGAAAAAACACAGTATAGTTTATGAAAAGACATAGACAGACAGAATGTTGCTTAATCCCACATGATAAGTTGGATGCAAATGTTTGTCAGTTATCGTAAGTGTATTATTTATAGGGGGACTATATCTGGATCAATCAAGTCACCTGTAAATGCACAACCATTATGAACTTACTGACTGATTCACTTAACGAAACATGGCCTAATTCAGACTTTATCTTCTCGGTCAAGATGATAGGGTTGGCCAGACATTAAGAATGAGGATATTAAGTTAATTGGTTCGTTAGATCATCATGATTTCTAGTAACATGGGGTAGTTGGTGAATTTGAATGGTAGAAAAAACCAATTAATATCTAGTACAAATTCCTATTTTACACCAAAGACCATACAGATTTGGGAAAGCACAGTAGAAAATAATTGAAAATGTTTAATTTTCGTTTATTTTTCGGCAAACAATCTAAGTGCCTTACTTTTTGTATGGTCTACAATTCCCATATGGCTTTGATATCTGAACACCCATTGTAAGCCGCATTCAACAGGATTCTATGATAACACTGAAAGAAATTACTAGTGAATGCAACTGTCAATATTAACTGGCAGTTGAATACCAAATCAATCGAATCTTCAGGTCATAAATCTAGTGCTCATGTTTATGTTTAAACTAATATGTTAGAATCATTTAGGATAATGGTCTAGAGTTGGCATTGTAGGCTTTCCATGAGTTGTTGATAGTGTGATTTATAAAGTGAATCGATATAAAAAAAAGCTCTCAAGACTTTTCTAATCCGCGTCTCTAAAACTGACTTAAAATAATGTCGGCAACAGGTAATTAGAATTCAGTACGATACTACATTTAATATCACCGCAATTTCTGAAATGGCTGGACAAAAAGTCAGTATCCATCCTAAAAAGGATTGATGAAAAGATGTATCTGGCAGCTAGCTATATGAGCGAGAAATAAGCTGTACTGGGAAACATATGCACATTCAATCATCTACTTGAAGCCACATTTCCCAACTTATAGTATATCTCATTCCTTAAAATAAGAAACCAAATCAAAGCCAGTTTCATGAGTTTCCTATTTGGCCAAAATCGGAGTAACCTTTAGTATGTCTATAGGAAAATATGATAATCTTCTCTGATTATGAGCCAATATGCATTAAGTGGAGTTCAAAAAGTATACTCTACGTAGACTTTGCTCCGTAATACAGTTGAGAGCAGCAAGAGTCCCCTCTCCTTCTACATATGCTCTCGTATAGCCACACGTAAATAGCAACTGAAAGTAAAGTACTAATCACTGATTTCTCGTAACAGAGAAGTCTAGTGCTTGAACCAGTATTAACATTGCCACACTGCCTTTTCGATCAGACTTCTAAGTGAAAAGGTCATGAAGCGGCTTTCAAAGTAAAACACTTGCTTCTCTTTGGGTACACGGGTGGTATCACATCTCACATACTAATTCAGTGGTTTGTGCAGTATACATAAATTTTTTTGAATATGTGCTTGAATAAATAATTAAATAATAATTAGATCACAGTTTTGCGAAAAATCGATACATGAATGTTATGATCGTGCTATATTTTCAATGAATTAACAAAACTTCTGTTTTGATGAATCATTTAAACTGTTCTACATCATCAGGCACTAGTCACTCCTTCTGTTTGGTACAGTTTATTAGTGATTGAAGATAGCCAACGAACCCGTTGATCAGTTGAAGAAGTATGTGTACAGTTTGGACTTTCATTGATGATTGTGTTTATTTGAAGACGGCATTTATTCGAATATGCTCGTTATACAAAAAAAATATTATTATTAGTACGTTAGAACATTGACTCAGCATAATTCTACAAGAAGCTGGAAGTGAATGTAGAAGTTGGTTAAGCTAAAAAAAATGATAGTCCAATTGTTTTTCAGACCACATCAGTTTATTATTTTCAAATTATGCATATACACATCATTCTCCACCAAAACTATACTGTTATAAATACATGGTAAATGATTAGTGTCAAGAAGAAGAAAAAACAACTAACCATCTCTGTTCCACGAAATAATTGGTATCGATTCGAGTCCGGTATTTTTTGTAGCATAAAGAAGCAACTTTTCATTGCTACACCTTCTACTTCGTATGATGTACTACTCGCTTTTGTAGGAGAAAAACAGAGAGAAAAACACAACCATAAGATTTAAAATATTGACACATTATATAAAGTATTTTTACAGTTACTTCTTCATCAATAATAGTCGATCACATGAAATTGAATAAACTTGAAAATGTCAACTGACGATTAATAATAGGTGATCGATTCATATGAACCAAGTCAGAGTTTTATTTTAAATACATAGAAATATTTCCATCGGAAAAGTACGATAACACACATGATGACTGAACAAAGAAACTCAGCCGTAATAAATGATAAAACGTAAAAAAATAGAAGAAAATGTCAAAAACAACAACATATTGAGAATACCAAATATAGAAGAAAAACGACTTAAATTTGATTGACTATTAAATGGTAATGACTACTATCATTATTGGTTACCTAGTTTTCTTTGCGGTGAACTATCTTCGGGTGCTAGATAGTTGCAAATTGCTGGTGTTTAGCCTTGGATCTAGGTTTATGCTAGTTGACACATCAACAATGTTGAAAGAACTGATACAACCTATAAGAATCAAACTGATACGTCTCGAACTGTAAAGCGGCTGATGCTGGCGTTAACTCCACTGGTAGCATCAGTTTTCCTCAAGACTTTGCTGACGGATGTTTATAACACGGAGCGCAATCCTAAAGTATCCTACTGACTTACATTCAGTTACTTAACATCCGAAACGGCTACTGAAGCAAAAACAAACGCATATGACAAAAAATTACCGCCTACCAATAGAAACAGATTTGCAGTAAATAATTCTACGAATAAATAGTTCATTATTTTTAAATAACAACGATTGATGATTTAGCTTAAATAATTAAATGAGTAGTTTCGTAAGTAAACATTTTCTTGTCATAAGATAACATGGTGTTATAATTAACCAACAGACTGAACATTGAGGCTTATTGAATAAAATCAAATAATTGGATTCATTCTATAGGTCATTATATATTAATGCTGCTTCTATTTACATAAGAATTCACTATCATGTAACCGCCTGTCAAGTTTTATTACTATTAGTCATGCATGTTCAATGATAACAGTAAGGATATAAAATAAATATAAATAAATGTTTCATTATGAAGAATTCTATGGGGAACTTTTAAACAAACAAAAAAACATATTTAATATTATTTAACACTTTAGTTTCTGTAATATTTTGATGTAATAGATGTTGAAACTTTGAATAAATATAGATAATCTAGTATTTTTTTATTATGGCTGGAATCAAGGAGTATTTGAGATTTGTCAGATGAATGTACACCAACACATTATCAATGGAGCTGTTGAGTGTTTTATTGAGGTTTCGAATTAACTTGTTGTGATTATTCAAGGCTTACTTTGTAATTGGAATTTAAACGACTGTGAACATCGTATAACTGTTATGTTCATCACTTGGTACGCTTGAATCTATTACGAGTTCACCTTAGTCGATAAAACGCCAACAAGACAATTACCAGCGTCCAGTTAGGTTACCTTGAATCCCAAACTGAGAAACAGAAGACTTGGAAAGCGTAGAAAGTATATTCTACAAACACCCAGCAATCACAATACAATCAAGCACGCAACTCTCGTTTATTTATACATCATAGAAACGTCCTTGGGACAGTTACGAAAATAGCACACTAAAATACACAGCAGCCAATCACAGCCATGCATTTTCCTGGTGGGAAATGAAATCTCAAGGTCAACTGATCAGTCCATACTCGCAAAACGTGAAATCCAAAATAAGGCATTTATCAAGCGAGTTTTGGGGATCTAACATCCCAAACAATAACCATAATAATTGACAAATATGTGATTGAATGTCAAATTAATATACCAATATAATTGTGACTTGTACGTACTACTGTGTGATGAGAAACAAACACTTTTATCATATATTGTTAAGAAAAAAATTCAGAGTTGTTGAACAATTCAAAAGAGAGCAATATGTTTTGTTGGGAAAATAAAATCTAATTTCACAAGTGAATAGAGTTTGATGACTTTCAGAAAGCTTCTAGTATCTGTTATTTCATTAAAAATTAGATAAATAGATAATAAAAGTAAATGAAAGCATTTTACAACAAACTGATTGTTACAAAGTAGAAAAGACATCATTAAGATATATCGAAAAGTTAATTCAAAGATAACAAATTGTTACTTTGACGACTGAGTGTATCATTCAATAAGCAATTTATTACAAGGTGGGATAAAAACAGTGAAGAAAATGTATGTTTCGAAAAATAATCGTTTCAAACACTGTCAGTCACACTTTTCGGACATTTTTGTTCGAAAAAAATCACAGTGTCCATTATGGTTATAACAAATGAACATGAAAACAAATGATATATATATATGCGCTTTCTCACAAGGAAAGTAGACCAGTTCATAATTTTAACAGAGAATTCGTTTATTTATTGCATAAACTGTGATTTAGTTTAAAAACATTTCACTACTTAAAGGCTTCATTCGACAAAGTCGGATTAGAATCCTACAGTAAGGATGAGACTGGAAGCAGGCCTTACTGATATCACATGGTACCATAAAACCTAGATAGTTCAGTGTATTCTGGTAACCACTACTACCTGAAATTGATAATAGTTTGAAAATTCACACACTGGATAGAATGATACTTAACATTATTAGAAATTTGTATTTTCCAATGAGTGAAGAAAATGAAATTATTTTGAATAACCTGTCTAACCATTCTATTTTTAAAAAAATATACGAGAATATCTAGTTAAGTGAAAAGTACAAATCTAGACTGATGACTTAAGAGTAAATTTTCTAGAAGGCCATTTTGTAAGATTTTGACAGTGGTCAGTAATGAATACCGAAAGAAACTAACTTTATTAACTAGTATTATGATTTAAGTAATAATTATTACATTGTGAATTAATTGAAAGTTTGGCTTTGAATGTGATATACTTTGCGACTGACAGTTGAAAGACTTAATCACTAAATTCGTTTTCAACAACAAAGATACTAATAAATTGTAGATAGTAAAAAAAATATATGTATATACAATTATTTCTTTAATTACTAAATAAAGTTTACTATCGAAAAAATATAAATTATTTAGTGAATTCAACAAAGCTAGTGTAAAATGAAATGACATATAGGTGAAAACACAATTACTGATTGGTGTTAGTTATGATTATTTTTATTGGCATTTTATTATTACTGACTTGATGTGAAAAAGTTAGTCTCAGTCATACTATGTAGGCTTAGGAGTAATCCATCCTGCATCTTGTAAAGGTGAAATACCACAGAGACTTTTATCGAGGATACAATGTCTTTGGTTGATTGATGGATATTAAAATCTTATAAGAACAAAAAAGACATTTCTTATCACTATCAAGATAACGAATGATAACACTGCATATCAGTATTTGCAGTAAGTGTTAAACTACTTACGAGTAGTACAATGACTGACATGTAGTTTTTCAGACTCATTTTATATACTTATACATTACTAATTTTTATTAAAAAAAGAAATACAACACGGAGTTAGTTACTTTTGTAAAAGGTCACAAATGAAATGTGTAAAAATTATCAATAAAAATAAAAACTATGTATTAAATATATGAAAAAGAAAATTACATAGACTTAAATAAGCATGACTTGAGTGAGTTTTCTTTCATGGCCCTACAACCCAATAAAAGAAAGCGAACATTCATAATGATGACATTGATGAATAAAATAGAATAAAATGTAAACGACATGTAAAACTTCGATCGATGGATGACATAATCACAAAGTTGGTATCATACTATCAGAGATTAATGACAAATCTATGAATGCAAAATTCATGATTCATTTGAAAATATTGTCAAATCATAACTCTATAGAAACAATGAACAAACACGTGATACGCTCCCCAGCAAGGCACTTTCAGACTGAACATTTTTCGAATACAATTTCGTGCAGTGCCAATCAATTTAGAATTCTTATAATCCTAAGTTTGCATCCAATGGTTCACATTTTAAACATTAGTTAATTCACGATACTGTATATTTATAACTTGTTATCATAGATGACTGACACTGATCGATCATTTGAATGTATTATGGCCATAAGATAGTGGTTATTCTTCAATGATCTCAGTCTTAAAGCACAGCTGTAACTTTTAAGATTATGAAAGTGAGTGAAGCTGGTTTGAATTAACCGGAAGGTATCAGTCTGCCTAAGATTGACTCTAGGAGTTTTGACAATGAGTGTCAGTTAACGAAAAAACAAAAGTTTAGGATATTCTACCAATTATTTCGAACTTTCTAACATCGTAACCATAGGTTTATATGGACTAATTAAAGTCTATGAACTGGACTTAATTCCATGTGGATGAGCGAGAAAATACTAGAAACAAAACTTTTATTGGGAATCTAAAGAAAAGATGGATAACCATTGATATTATTTTCCAGCTCGATTATTCTTAATTTACAAGTGTATTCAGTTAATTAATCATAAATAAACTTATTGTTCAATTAATTCAGTGTTTTTCTATTCTATTCTATTCTTTTATTATTATTATTATTATCGTGAGAATAAAAAAGAACACTAGCAAAGTGGAACAAGTGAGACAACTCTATGCGATGAAACATGACTAGTTATTTTATAGTCAGGCAATAATATACTAGGCATATAATAAACGAGTAAGTATGTGTACACACACTCAAATATAAACTAGTCGATACTGTTGTGGAATTATTATTCAAGCGATTAATCATAAAAAGCTAATGTATGTATGCAAGATGCTATACACGCTTTGAAAGACTCATATGCATAAAAACTACACGATTTTCAGTGAAATAATCCAAGTATTTGGGATGCTGTGCTATGCCGAGTGAATCGAATATAATAATCACCGAAGCTTGGATGATGACTTCACTTTCCGACTCAAAGGCTGAAAATAGAGAAAGGAATGTGAAGAGACGGACTAATTTGAATGTAGCTAACGCTAATACAATTGTATCAATGAGATCATATAATTGCTGAATACTAAGAACGCTAGGTTATTATGGTCAGAATAAAAGATGTGGGTTAAAAAAAGTTATAAACGCAAATCCAATCGGTAGATTTTAGCACGTGATATCGATCAGGTATTAGAGGACAATAAATAGCGTTGCAATGAACATGAGAGAATTTAACATATGAGCTCTTTCACTTCTTGTATGTAATCATTTATAAATAAAAAAAATCAAGCTATAAGAATCTTACTGTGAATCAAGTAAGTTGATATTAGTTAGCTAAGCAGCAATAATAATAATAATAACTGTAATAATAATAATAACCCTTTAATATAGTACTTACACTGTTGTCCACTGCCGAAAACCATTGGATTAACATATAGTGGTCCATGGTTAAGTAACTTTGCATTGGGTGCTTTCAATTCATTAAGCAATTGCAGTTCGTCCGATGGTGACGTCATTGTTGTGCTACTTGTACTAGGCACATCTAAATTCATGGCGAATTCTCTCAACTTTCCAGTATATTCAAATTCTGTTAATATGGCCTCAGCAGATTTTAGTATTGATCTAACTGCATTACGAGAAATTTCTAAATTTGTCACCTCTTTATCATCATCTTGATTAATTGTTGAAAAATAAATTTCAATTGCAAGAAAAATTGAATAATGAATTCCAAGAATAAAAACAAAAACAAAAACACTGTGTACTTTATTATTCATTATTTGAAAGCCTATATGCATTCCGGTTAATGATGCTATGAATAATCAATCAATGAGTTACTTATGGAACATATGTCATCTTAAGTAGATCATCTCATTGTAATTATTTATTCACTAATAAAAATGTATTAAACTTCGCCATAATGCATAAGTCAGTTGCTGTCTAGACTCAGTAGCTAAGAGGATAACGCGATGGCGTTTGAAGCGAACGGTACTGGGTTTAAGTTCTAGAGTGAACACCGACACTCAGATGCATGCACATCCAGCTAACGAAGCCCAAAAAGGAGGAAACATGCGACCTGGAATCTACTGGAAACGATTATCCACCTCTGTTAATAAATGCTTGAAATATTTATCAGGTGCTTACGAAAAGGAAGTGTTATATTCCGTCAGCTTCAAACTCTTTCTCAATTTACTGTTTATATCTTCTGAGCGTTTCATTTACATCATATCGATGTATTCTTTGAATCGCTCAGGTCTGTCTTCGTTTAGCGTATGCATTATAAGTGATATATTTTGATCTAATTCCCTTAGTTTTGAGTTGATTTCATTCAGGTGAAAAAAATAAGTTACAAATATTCGACTTAATGATCGACATTTTCGAAACATTTCAGTTTTCGCATTTGTATAGTGAGTTTAGAGTAGCGTAGGAAGTATAAATCGTAAATAAACCATGTTATGAATCACAAAAAAAATAAACTATTATTGGGGATGCTAGATCCCCGGAAATTGCTTGGTAAACTTCTATTTTGTAATTTATCTTCAGAAATTTGAATTTAGTATTTTCGCGCTAAAAGCGACCCTTATTACCTTCAGTTGGTGTTAACCTAAAACATTGTAGAAATTACTGTTGAATTGAACGCTAGTTAATTCGTTCGCTTATAGGTGCTTGTGGGTTATACATTCTTTCTGCTCACTTCAGACTTTTTGCTTTAGTTGGTTGGGCTGGAACGCAAAACACATTTTGTGTCACTGGTTATCGTTTCCTTCACGGATATCAAGTTGTAACCTAATTGACACAAGCATAGCAATTACACATAGAAACGAAAGCGAATATGATTCTGAGAATTAAAGTAATGAAGAGAAAGTGTGTAATTACATGATCAATACATCGTTGATTGAATTGCATAATTATGGAATTATATTAAAACACTTACTTAATGTATTTCGAATAATTGATTCAAGTAAAGTTTCTACTTTGGTCCAACGTTGTACAATCACCATATAACAATCTTCTAAAGATTTACGTGAACTACGAGGATTCTGTTTCACTTGCTGTTTATAAAATTCAAGTAGATGTTAAACGATAGGAATGAAAATATATGACAGAAAAAAAAACTGTATCAATAATTCTACGTCTACGTCTGAACACAGTCGGTGGTAAAACTCATTCTCCGACGATAATGATAATATTATATATATTTAGTTAACATATATCAATGAAAACTATCTTTAAATTAATAAGTGCGCTGTAAGTTCAAATCGAATTCAATCTCTAAAATCAAGATAAATACAATAAGTTGGCAGTTTATTAGATTTAGTTTAAAGAAATTTAGATAAGCCTCCAGATCTGACCAAACAATGTGAACAGATAGGCGTATCGACTGAATATTCACTTAGTAGAAGACTTTTGCTGACTTGAAACTAAGCATCTTGCGGTTTAATAATTTTTTGACAACAACATCATAAAACGAAACCATTTGATGTCAACAAATAGAGTGAATGAAATATTACTGCGGAACAACAGCATTCAAAAACAATTCGAATTGCGTTGTTAAAAATAAATGCGAAGTTCCTCATTCTTTGTGTAAAAGATAAAATAAAAACAGCTATGGTTATAGGAGAATTATTATAGACAAAGTCGAAAGACATGTGAACAACTCGGGAAGAATGGATTAATTTACTCAAAACTAGGATAAGCCATGTAGGCGTGACATATTAGTACACACTACAAAAGTTTCTCAACTATGAGGAAGGGCGAGAGCTGGAAACATTCGGAATATTCATAAACCCTACTGGATTCGAAAAACAGAGAAGAATTAGAATAAGAACTTTTTTCGAAATATTCGCTGGTCTTTTCATGGATTAAATCACGAATTGATCTTAGTTAGACCGTTATTGGAAATCTGAAAGTGCTGGATAGCTATTTCGACCTCATATGGAACTCTACAGAAGTTTGCACCCAGCATATCTTGGGGAATTGAACCCTGGACCTTTGATCTCGGCGGCAAATGTTTAGACTGTAGACTACTAAGCCACGGTCCAACATTACAGCTTCAAACGTTACTGCGTGTGATATTTGGTGGGATAGCAGACGCGCATTCCTAATCAGTACCATGCTAGGATGAAACAGATATTTGGTGCTTCGTGGTTTTCAGTAATTGTGTGACGATCAGTGTTTGAAGGAAGCTATAAAAATTAAGCAATCACTACGGGGCTCTGTTCGGTTCAAACCTAATACTATTAACACGTAGAAATTTGTTGTATACGCTCATATTAAAAATTTAAAAGTTTATCTATCCACTCAGATATACACAAATAAACGGACGGTTGTCCCATCCTCAATCTGAATGATATGCAATTGGTACGATAAGGTGCGTTTTGATCGTACAAATAACTAGATGTGTTTAGTTATTTATTTTCTGAGCCATCAAACGTGAGGTATATATTTATTTACTTATTAAGATATTAAGAAGAAACTATTATATCACTATAAAACAATCTCCCGACCGTAGCTGCTAATTGGCATGGTGGTAGCGCTTGCTTATCGTGATGACCCAAACGAGCTATATCGGCTGGAACATATGTTTCTTTCTTTACAAACAATCTATTCAATGGTTAATCTCTTAAAAATTATGAAAACAAATCATGGTAATGGTATATTGAATTTGAGATCATTTAAGTATTATTGGTGATATAGTAAAATGCTACTAATCTGTCAAATGTGAGTTTTCGACTGACACTCTTGATTGAAGTCGCTAACGATATTTAGCAGTGAATGAGAATGTTTAACAACACCTCCTGGAGCACCTCTGGGGTTACTGATGCTCTCAGGCCCAGAAGAAAGGAGTGTAAGACATGAAGCGAGAGTCAGTCAGATGCAACGTAGAACTTCGTACGTAAGTACATCAGTTCATGTTGCCATACCACATCAGCACACAGATGTAATTGTCAATTCAAATCCAATAGTAGAAGAGGTAGTAAGGGTATTAGAAGTAATCGGAGAGGTTAGGATGAGAAGATATTATTCAAGAAGTATGATTTATTGAGGAAAGTTTAGAAAGTCCAAACTAGAGGGGTTGAAGAATCCAGAAGATTAGGATTTGAGAGAACACAGAGAATAAATGCGCCCGCGCCATTGCAAACGGTTTTGAGCCATGACATTCAGGGTCTCTAACCATCGATTATGATCATCTCGCGGACCCCAACCAGGTAGTCGACAACTACCGACATGGCTAAGTCCACTCGTCAATGACTTCATGGATTTCTGCCGTTTTTTGGTTTGGCCGCCCCTAGCAAACCTAATAAAGATTCAACATGACAACATATTAAGTTGTATTGAATATGTATGTTAAACCTCGAGTGTACATTGAAATACTTAATTTTATTATCACTTAAATATTATTAAATGAAAAATAAAAATACCTATTCAGGTATCAGTGGCACTGACATAATGATCGATAATTTATTTTTATCACACACCTACTTTCTAGACAAACGAGAACATGGGAGCAGTCGCTAAGTGTACTATGTGCATAATTTAGTGTTCTTTGAACAGTAGAAATGGTAGGTAAGTAGATCATTATGTAATTTCAGTTTTGAGAATAAAAGCTGCATCACCTGATGATGTAATAGTTATCATAAGTATAAACCTTAGTAAAACAAAGTGATGAGCATAAATTGTGTATATTTATTCAGATAATAAAGAGTACAAGTAT
Organism: Schistosoma turkestanicum; assembly: GCA_944470395.2. Classification (NCBI taxonomy): domain Eukaryota; kingdom Metazoa; phylum Platyhelminthes; class Trematoda; order Strigeidida; family Schistosomatidae; genus Schistosoma; species Schistosoma turkestanicum. The sequence continues at coordinate 9,354,391 of OX103974.1, read as the reverse complement.
ATTTGACAGTGGATTAAATGTGAAGAAAAAAAGGATGTCAACATTCACCAGGTTGTATATTATAATGACACTAATGCTTATCTTTCCCACAAATGACCTGGTACAGGTGAGAGTAGAGAGGGAAACACTTGACTGTTGTTAAACCGATCTACAGTCACTATTATGACATTGCCTTCAGATCTTAAGCTGCTGCTTTTAGATTGACCGTTCTTTAACCAACCTATCTGGAATAGTGAGACGTAAAGGGAAATGTGTTCCACATTGCAAGTATGACTGCTACAGACGCTGCTACTTGTTTTAACAAATCACTGAAGTAGATAGAGCAAAGTCGGAATACGAGACGTATTTTGGGCACTACATAATCATTAAAATATTATTCTAGAAGATAAACATCGTACACATTTATAGAGCGCCCTTCGCAATAATTATATTTTCTTCATATGCATAGAATAAAAATGTGTTTTTTACGACTGACATAGTGAAAGTTTATCAATCTGATTAAAATACTATCGATAATTAAAAAAAAAATCATCAAAATTACAAACACTAACAACAGTAAGCATCATTCGGTATTAAGTGATAAGTTTTTTTTTCCAGCAACATATTAATCGATAAATATATAATCATGATTTATTACAAATTAAAAACTCATAAAATAAAAATATCATATATCTATCTATTCATTATAATTATGGGGAGAAGAAAATTTTATTTTCTAAATTCTTAATTGAATTTTATCTAGAAACAAACAAACAATGAAACAACATAAAGAATATTTTCATGAATACAACGAGACGAGTCCACTTTATTTTATGGATAGAGACACACATACATACATACATACATACACACACAGATTCGAGATGAACTGTAAATAGGTAGATGGAAAAGAGTAGAAATTTAGCAATGACGCCAAAGAATGACTTGATTTCTTTTTCCGAGAAAAAAAAAGAACAAGCATATTTTAATCTAAAAATTTAAAGAAATATTTGAATTAATTGAAATAGTCTGCAACGTTTTCACTGTTCAACAGACGTACTGATTTAAGAATTTTCTGTTATCATTAATCTTGTCCACTTAGTGAGTGAGTGAGTGACTGTTGCACATTTTAAACGACCAAAGTGATCCTTAAGTGTAAACTGTAAATAACTGAATAAACTAATGTGGTATACGAAGAATACTAATATGATCAAATTAGGTGGGGGGGGGGGGGTTTGAAACGAATCCTCCAAGTCAAAAATTACACTAATATTGAGCATCCATTAACAAGATTAACGAAAAAGTGATTGAAAATATCTAGTACAAACGCTAATTGAACAAAAGAACAATGAAGATGACATCCGTGTTATATTTCGCAAATCAGGTGAATAATGTTACTTATAATTTGTAGAAACACACATCATCATCATCATCATCATCATCATCATCATGCATATATTACATCGCATGATTTCTTTTAGATCAAATTTTTTAAACTTTCTTCACAGTACACTCAGATAATGATTATTAAATAGTGAATATATATCCTTGAAGATGATAAATACAATCGATTGTATTGACTTGATTGGCTTTCTACCATTAATTCGAATGACATAATCATAATAAATTGATGTGTCAGCTATTTGAAGGTCAACTATAAGTACTATGTTGTCATTAAGATTTTTGTTAATTTTCGAATGCTGCCTTCCAATCCAAGCAGATTTACGGTGTGAAGATAGAGGTAAAAAGCTAAACTTCACGAGACCTTATAAGGTGTACGGTTGAAACGATTGCTGATAGTTACGCCATACTTAGATTTTACGTGGTTAGAGGTATTAGTTATATTTTAACTTGATCGACAGAATCCAACCGACTAGACTAATGTCATAATTTTCACCACTCGCTAATCAATGAATTGTAAATACATCAGTCCTACAGGCTCAATTTAGGTTCGAGTAGCTCGGACTATGGATTTTGGTGACTTCGGTTCGAATTATGGATGAAGTGCCTGCTTCCTCAAGGTTCCAGGTACCCTTTCTTGACAAGAAGCGGACATTATGATTTTCAGCAGACTACATGCAAAGTTTTAACGTCTGAAAATACATTAATATCCCTCTATCTATCTAGAAATATCGGCTTATATATGAAAAGTATTAACAAAAAGATTCTAAAATACTTTTCCAATAAAAATGTGAACATACCTGGAAAAATGCTGCGATTTGTGGGTGATTTTTACAGGCTAGCAAACGTTGACGAATACGTTTTTGTGAATATAGAAAGTGACCATATAACTTAGATAAGGTTGAAAGACTATCTGCATCAAACTGAAAGAAAAAGAGTTAAAACAGAAACCGACATTTAAAAATGTTAAACTGAAGTACCAACATAAGGAATGGATATCTGTCGACACTCTTGAAAAAAATTCAAGGGAGAGACAAGAAGGCAACGATCAACGTTGGCCTAACAAGAGCAAAGAAAGCCAAGCCACAATCTGAATACACAGAAGCAAACAAGCTAGTGAAGAGGAACATCAGAGCCGACAAACGTAAATATGTGGAAGATCTAGCAATGATGGAGGAAAAGGCTGCAAGAGAAAGAAACATGAGACAATTGTACAATACAACAAAGAAGCTACCTGGAAATTACCGTAGACCAGAACGACCAGTGAAAAGCAAGGAAGGCAAAGTAATCAGCAACACTGAAGAACCGCGAAGCAGGTGGGTAGAACATTTTAAGGATCACTGAAGGCACCAAACATCGAAGCAGCGTCCACGGATCTCTCAACCAATGTTGGCTCACCAATAATTAAAGAGATCAGCATGCCCATTAGACAAATCAAGAGTGGCAAAGCAGCGGGACCAGAGAACATCCTAGCAAAGGCACTGAAAGCAGGCGTGTCAGCAACGCCAAAAATACTCCACATTCTCTTCAACAAGATCTGGTATGAAGAACAAGTACCAACAGACTGTAAATAATGATGCCTGAACAAAATACCAAAGAAAGGAGATCTCGAAAAGTGTGAGAACTACAGAGGCATCATTCTTCTCTCAATACCAGGCAAAGTCTTCAACAGGGTGTAGTTAAACAGAACAAAGACTTCGCGGACGCCCAACTTCGAGACCGACAAGCTGGATTCCGTAAGGATCGGTTGTGTACCGACCGAATTGCGACATTACGGGTCATTGTGGAACAATCAACTGCATCAAACTCACCACTCTACATCAACTTCACTACCTACGAGAAAGCATATAACAGTGTAGATAGGACAACATAATGTAGGCTTCTTCGACGCTATGTTGTATCTGAGAAGATAGTCAACATCATAAGGAATTTTTAGGATGGATTAAACTGCAAAATCGTGCACGGAGGTCAGCTGGCAGACTCGTTAGAGGTTAAGACCGGTATCAGGCAAGGTTACTTACTCTAACCATTCCTCTTTCTCCTGGTGACCGAGTGGATTATGAAGACGGCCACGTCTGGAAAGAAGCACAGAATAAAGTGGACAGCCAGGACGCAGCTGGACGATCTGGCTTTTCTATCGCACACCTAACAACAAACGCAAGAGAAGACGACCAGTGTAGCAGCAGCCTCTGCAGCAGTAGGGCTCAACATACATAAAGGAAAAAGCAAAACTCTCCGATGCAACACAACATGTACCAACCAAATCACTCTTGATGGAGATGCTTTGGAGGACGTTGACACTTTTGCATATCTTGGCAGCATCATCGACAACCAAGGCGGATTCGATGCAGATGTGAGGGCGCGGATCGGCAAACCAAGGGCTGTATTTCTAAATAATAAACAACATCTGCAACCCAAAACAACTATCAATCAACAACAAAATCAAACTTTTCAATACAAATGTCAAGAAAGTTCTACTGTATGGAGCAGAAACCTGGAAAACTACCACAGCCATCATTCGCAAGATACAAGTATTTATCAACAGTTATCTACGCAAAATACGTCGGATCTTATGGCCAGAAACCATCAGCAACAATCTACTGTGGGACAGAACAAACCAGGTTCTGGTGGAGGAGGAAATCAAGAAGAAGCGGTGGAAATGCATAAAACACGCATTGAGGAAAGCACCCAACTGCGTCACAACACAAATCCTCACTTGGAACCCTCAAGGTCAAAGAAAAAGAGGGAGCCCAAGAAACACATTACACCTAGAAATAGAGAAGGATATAAGTGGAATGAACAAAAATTGGACAGAACTGTCAAGGAAGACTAGGACAGAGTAGGTTGGAGAGTGCTGGTCGACGACCTCTGCTCTAGTAGACGTAACAGGCTTGATTAAGTAAGTAAGTAAGTATTATCAGGTTTACAGAATAAATATCAACTCTGAAACCGTAATTTATATTATCCAGTTTTTTATTCTAGTCAGACAAAGTTAATACTCAATTATCAGCACAATCTGGTTCAGTTTTAAAACAGACAAAGAAAATATTTCAGACAGATGAATATTTTTTTGAAAACTATAGAACACACAAAGCAAGTAGAAAATAGAAACAATAAGCTAATGAGATGCTGACGTTTACAGTTTATTCAATGCAACAACAATTCACCTAAATAATCTATGGAAGACTTCATTGGTATTTAATCAGTGAGAAGTCAAATCATTGTTATTTGTTCTATTCATAACATTTGTGCAACTACTGATGCCAACGAATGTTGTATGAAAAATCAAGAAATTGTACGATGAAGATTATTACTCAACTTATTGAGTTGTGAAACAGTCTGAAAAGAGCCTACCTCGAGTGTTACTCTGAGTTTCATGCATGAGAAAAAACACAGTTGGGCGTGGGGTTAGCAACCTCGTATTAGCTAACCACCGAAACCATGTAGTCGTAAGATCATATCAATTGAGACAGAGTAAAAAATAGTTGAACAATAAAACAGGGAATTCAGTCTAAGCTACTAATCAATAAAATAGTTACTATATAAAGTGGTTTCAAAATTCGTAGAAGTATGTAATTGACCAGCTTCAAATAAGTAACTTGCAAAAATACAAACGCGTAATCGTTTTTGTCGCAATTATGTTAGTTACATTTTTTGTTTTATTTACCACCTTCTGTTGATTTCTGCATTGTTTATACGTGAAGTGAAACAATGCTATTAGGTGACAAAAACCCCAAGAAGAGCTTAGGTTATCTAGTTCTTTTCAAATGATAATCCTGACGAAATTTTTCTAAATCCTGGTTATGCAATAATCAATGTTAGCTGATTAGTTGTCAACGCCTTTAGTTTGCTAATTTAGGTATGTGTACCAGGGTTATGAGATGTGATCATTTAAAAATCGTTTTTACTTTCTGACTTCTGTACAGAATAAGGTTATCCTAAAAATTCCAGCTCTTTTACCTCATATTAGCGTGTAGATTAATAACATTGAAGTGCTGTTGTGCATCCAAATTTCCTGTTTATTGAGTACATATTGATTCGTCTTTGTATTAGAAGAGCCCCAAATGTTGGTAGATAGAATTTAATATGAGCCAATAGGAAACCTCAATACGTAATCATATTAACAACGATATAACATCTAGCACTAATAATGTAAGTCACAAAAGTAAATGCAGAAACAATGGTTTAATTTAAAGGATATATTTCTAAATATAAGGTTGAAACTCACTAAGTGCATCAAATAAGATCCCAATGAGGGTATAACATGATCTTCACGATCTAAATGTAAACCGGCCATAACACGAAATATTCTTTCATGAGATGTAACCAGCTCATTAATACACGGGAATAAAGCTGTACATAAATCTGTGTTTCCTAATAAATTATCTGTAGATAAACCATTGACTGAATTAATATCGATTTTCGGGAAAGGTTTCATATACAAATCTCTAACAATGAGCAGCATATCTATATATCCACGTTCAGAAAATACGAGTTCTGTAAAATAAATAATTAAACGAAAGTTGAATGAATCGCATGAGATAAACGTCAACAGTTAACGAGCCGCGTTATCAGACATTGAGCAGAATAGAAGCTAATGGCAATTCTTCTACAATTTCCTTATGCTAGGCTGTATAAAAGCAATAGGAAACTCATTCAATGAGAGGATTCGTTTTGATTGTCTATTTCTAGCTAACAGGTAGACAGACATCATTAACAGATATGCAGTGGCTCAAGTTGTTATGGATGATAAGCACAACCAGATGCAGATAACACAAAAGATCAAACTAATAAAAGGTCAATGATAAAAAAGATTAAACCTAAGGAAGATGATTGTCAAGGAGGAGTTTCGTACTCTCAGATGATTGGTTTGGTTGTGGAGCTTTCATTGTTATTCTGACCAATATCATCAGCACAAACTTCAGGTAGAAGTGAAGTATTCAAATTTTCCCACACATATGCATTTCCACTTGAAGTCCGGGCTAGTGATGTTCAGAAAAGCAATCAAAACTACACAACCAAACCATCCAGATCACAGAACCAAACTCCACCTGAGCTACAAATTTTCCCTATCATCTGAAAATATGATTGTATAAGAAAAAGTGGAAACAAAAACGCTGAAATTCGAAATTTAAAGATGAAACGCTAATGAATCTGTGCGATTGTAAACGGTTCTGAGCCATGTCAAACCAAAATCTCTAATCATTGCTTACGGTTATCACGGGCACAGCAACTAGAAACTCTGCACCCACCAACATGGCTAAGAACAACAGTTAGTGCCTTTAAGTAGTGCTACATTTTCAAGTCGGTCTTGTGTGTTATTAGGGGAGAATTTTCACCAGTTGATGTGGTTGGGATATGTGCTACATATGCCCAATCACCAGCTATCTCGACAAGCGATGTTATCTGATGTGGGAGTAAGCTGGAAAAAACTAGATATGTCCAAATCAAATAATGACATCAGTACATGTAGTCACTGATGGTTGTACTGAGCCACGTTAATAGGTAAAGACTACCTGGTTGATGTGCACGTGATTATCGTAACCGGTGGTTGGAAATTTTAAATGACAAGGCTCAAAAGCATTCGCTGTGGTGCAGATGCATCCATCCTTTGTCTTCCCCCAAATTCTAATCTACTGAATTCCTTATCACCTTTCTTCTATTTTTAAATTTAATTCACTGTGATATATTTCTCAAATCATATCTTCAAACCCTAATCTTTTTCATTACTACTAAAACAGCTACATCCGCTACTACTAGGGGATTTGAATCGACTATTCTGTGGTATGGCAACTTGAACTGATATAAGTCTGCACCAAATCTACGTTGAATCCGACTCACTGACTGCATACTACGTCTTCTTTTGGTCGTTTTTAGTCCTACGTCAATCTATTTCTGAATAAGTAAACATCACCCCTCAAGGTAGGCAGTAGCTAGGCATACATAACCCATATGCTAACCACCTCAGTCAAGTAAAATCCTCGATTTCATTAATCGAATAGCCCCTTTCGCAAGCACCTTCTCACTGAACCCAACACGGCTTACTTGGTCATCCCATGATATTATCTAGACTGCCAGTGAAAACCTGGAGGCATAGGGCGGCCGTTTCATCCGAGTATGGGACTTCTCAGCAGTATACATAACCTGATCAGTTCACTTCTTAAATTATTGGAAATTTTAACCTTCATAAACCACCCCCCCCATACTAAAAATAAGTATTTCTAAATAAAATAGAACGGCCACACCCATTTTGATTTAATCAAATTATTAACTAGTGAATTGAACAAAACAATTTGAAATTTATTATTTACTTATTATTTATTTATTGAGCAAATATATATGAGCAAAGAAGTAAGACAGCTAATTTAACATTTGTAATAATCTATCAAAAGTAACAAACTATGCAAAGAAATTCAATAAGTGCACTTAGATCAACTTTACAATGGACAGTATCGACAATAAACATTGTTTACAGTTGCCTGTTAAAAAATCTCGTAGACTTAGCCAATCATTTGAATATATTCGTGAAATTTAACCAACACCATTTTATGGTGTGCACTATTTACCAATTGATAATTATTCACCAAAACACGTTGAATCAACAATCAAAATGATGAGAAAACAAGGTACATCTGTTGTTCTACACGTCCAGTTTTCAAACAAATAATAACAACACTTTTCATTATTTCAGGTTATAATAATACTGAACGGGAAGTTTTCTCTTGGGTAATTATACATTACAAAGACACGTCAGTTGGAATCACAAAAACGATTTTCGAGTTTGCATGTCAACTTCGAAATCGAGTGATTATTATTTTTCATCATAGTAAGTGATAGGAGAAATCCGTCTATCTGTATGATGTGCAGAATGCTTAAAATTTTTAAACAAAATTTGCTTTGTAATGTCACAATGGAAATGACAACATTAGACATATCCAATGCACTTGTTTTTAGGCACATATTTTACACAGCAAGTGAATGAATCACTTCCTGATGCAACTTACTTTATTTATGATAAATTTACAAAGACAAATTATTTTATTAATGGTAATCTAAATAAAAGGCATGAGCTAGTTAAATGAGAATGCTAAGTTAGATAAATAGCTTTATATACGACCTTTTCATATCAATACAGCGGAAATGACCATTATCCTCATGATTTCATAGCTTTTCACTAGAACTCAGACAATTTCCTCAAGAAGCTAGTTACTAGGAAGCACATTTTATGTCCCATACTAGGACTGAACGGCGTCTAGTGCTACAAGGTTTCCAGTGAAGGTCTAACAATGATCGATTCAACATCCCCAATCCAACACAACAATCTATATAACTCTATCATGAAAAAGAATCATGGAAATAAACAATAGCTAGAGTATTAGAAACGAGAAAGCTGACTGGAAAACAATGTACATAATTGACTAATATATTATGATTTATAACTGGTAGTAATATGCAATATCTAAGCAAAACTCACCCCATATATTATCATTTCGATTAATAAAAGTTGGTGAATATTTCTTTTTATTTTCTGGACCACAATATCCAAGCCAGCTTGGAAATTGTTGTAAATAGTTTGTTTGATCTATTAGTTCATAAATGGAAACAGAGGAATCTGCGAATCCTCTAATCTTTTCATTTATACACGATTCTTCATCTTCATTAGATTCTCTGTAACGTTACCAATGAACAAGATTTAATTCATGGATATTACATTGTGTAGACTAAGCAAACAAACCATGATATTATCAAATATCAGTAAAATGACACAAACAAATATCAGAATAGTTAACGGATAATAAGTTTGTATAAGAAAAATACACATCTACAAACAGCATGCCTAATTTGGTGTATGGAAGTACCTGAGTTTGACAACAGCATATAAGTCGTACAACTATTCAAAGCATTCAAATAACTGTTTTGTTGTATGTAGTATGGGCCAGCTCAACATTGCCTAATGCACAATCACAATTTTATTTATACTACATAAAAACAACCTGTCATACTTTTGTTACATCCGTCATGTGACATGTTTGTGTCATTATGATTCAGAACACAATCAGATAGATAGATAGATAGATAGACAGATAGTTATGAAATTTATCACCAGGCAATGATTAATCAACTACTGATATATCCTACAATAAGCCAATGAATCAGTGGTTACATCTTAGGCTATATGATCAACATTCAAACCACCTGTGAGCCATAGCTTACATACCTTGTTTGTAACAACTTAGTAAGCTTTAAACTTAGGATGATGAAGCTTTTGGGTACATATTTGTTCAATGTAGACCTGCAATAAAGACTAGTGGTGTGACGATATACTCGGACCGAGATAGTCAAAATTTATATATTTATATATATATATATATATGTATATATATATATATATATATGATATAGGTGACACACATTGTACAGCATCTTTTAACAAATATTAAAGAATGTTCTGTGAAAAAAGCGAAAATGATAGTGACAACAAATCAATGGACATGAATCATAAGAGAAGGAAAATTAATGTCAACCTGCTTTCATGTATGAGATATAAAAACAATGATTAGAATTATAGTACAATGAAAGACTAGATATGCTATGTTTACATATAGGAGTTTAGGCTTGAATCATTCAATGTAGCTCCGATAATGAAACGATTTCTTTTTTATCAATATTACATTGGAGTTAATTTTCTGAAAAAGGGATAATTTTGAAATAGAAATCTGGTGGAGCCGTGTCCATAGAATAGACAAAAATGTTCAATAATATAGTTTTTGATTAGTTTGTACGATCCTTTCAACAATCAGGTGGAGGAGTAATCTGACATGATTTTCAAAATTGTTCATTTAATGGAGATATAGTTGAAGTATTGTTGGGGATGTTAGATGCCCAAAACTCGTCTGATAAATGCCTTACTTTGGATTGCACGTTTGCGAGCATGAGCTGATCAGTTGACTTTGAGGTTTCATTTCGCACCAGGAAAATCCATGGCTGTGATTGGCTGCTGTGTATTTTAGTGTGCTATTTTCTTAATTGTCTCAAGGACGTTTCTATGTTGTATAAATAAACGAGAGTTGTATGCTCGATTGTACTGTGATTGATGGGTGTTTGTAGAATATACTTTCTACGCTTACAAAGCCTTCTGTCTTCACCTTGGGATTCAAGGTAGCCTATCTGGACGCTGGTAATTGTCTCGTTCGCGTTTATCGACTAAGGTGAACTCGTAGTAGCTTCAAGCGTACCTAGTGACGAACTTATCAAGTATACAACATTTTTTTTGATAATGTAAACCATTTCTTTCATCGCTACCATGATTCCACGATGAAGTAAACAAGCAGGTATAAATTTCGTGAAAATGAATTTACAGTTCTATGTTAATTCAAAAAAACTGAACTTCTTTTAGTTTTCTTCAATGGGTCTCTGTTGTGTTAGTTAAGCATTGATGCGTTTATTTATACCATACACAAACATTAGTAGTAAACACATGACTTATTATCCAAACACACACACATATCTAGTGAATTAGAGGTTTGAAAAAAATCTCAGCATCATCATCATCATTAGTTTAGTTGTTAATTTTGATGATTGAATTATCTTTTAATGTGTTTATCATAATATCATGTGCATTTGATGATTTTCATTTTGTGGAATAATAATTACAGGTAGGAGGTCACTTAATCAAACGAATACCGGAGAAGAAATGAACATACCAATTGTATGCAGTTTAGAATAGAATTAAAAACTTAATCTATCTAGATTACCTACACAGAGAGAATTGAAATGAACTAGGAGAGAATACAATGTCAAATGGAAGACATAAGATCAAAATAGCAACATCATTATGGATAATAGAAATGAAGATTAACACCATGATAGTAGGTGGAAATGATCACAAGGATTAGGCTTGAATTGATAGATAGCTATGACCTATATCAGTATGTAGGTTTTACATTTACATTCTTTTCGAAAGGATTTTCTCTATCTATATCGATGATTTTGACAGAATATAGAAAACATATCAATATACACAATAATTATTGAAGAAGAACGAACGAATTTGCAAGGTAAAAAGTACAAAGCACCATTAAAACTCAAAACCCAAGGGAAGTTAAAGAGTGTGAATAAATCTGTACCAATATACTTGATTCTGAGACAAATCTCATCCAACATCCCCAATCAGTAGTTACAATAATTGTGAAGTAAAAATAGATTAGGAAAAAAAAGGATAGGGTACAAGAAATATTAAAAGTAATAGTAATAGATTGACATTTTAATAGTGAATTTGCATGGAGAATTCAGCTTGTCAAATGCCTAACATGTATTTGTTTTTAAATAATTAATTAACACCACTGTGGCACAATCAACGGTGATATAACTTTGCTTAATAAAGATTTCCAAAAAGTAAACACTAGCCAATATATAACTAAAAGCGACTATTATATTAAAGCAGTAGTTTAAAATCCAAATCACAGAAGTAGTTAAGATCAGAATCATGGTATTAACTTCAATGGCTAGATCAACAGATAGATCTCAGTTAAACAGCTGGTACTCAAAATTTATTTCGTTCTAGTATGAAACTGGTTAGAATTTATCTAGAATAGAAAGTGCAACCTTCAATGTTTCATGATAAACATCTGATATTCAGACCATTAAGTCAACAGTCAATAGTTTACATTTATAAATTCCAATTTACAATACTGCACAACAATCTCATACAACTAGTGAGATATACATCTATAATGTATGCAAATATAAAATGTTTTACTCACATATCAGAATCTTGACTGGAGGTAGCATGATCACCAGTGTCAGTGGCTTTTAATGGACTCTATAAGGATGATGAAATAGGAAACATCAAGAAAACAAATGAGGAAGTCTTTTGTGAACAAGTCGGAAATGACAATGATAATAATTCGATATATATATATATATTCACTCTGATATCATTGTTGCACAACTAATTTTTTTTTCAAATTTATAATATACTGATATAAATCATCAATATAATTGATGCCAAATACTGAAATTAATTATTACAATTTACCATCAGGTAGACGTAAGTACTATTCGTTACATGAAGTTGCATTAGTATTTGCATGAACATATACAAAAACAGATCAGATTATTGACATATGATTTATTTTGTGTATTTTTATAGAACAATATTTTTCATTTATTTATGTTGATAAACCCACACAGAGACGCACACACACACACACACATATTTGAACAATATGATTGTTCCACAAGCTTATTTGAATAAGTTCAATAGATTTTATGAATTATTCGTTGAAAATTCACTGTTGAATCAATAATTAAATATTCCTAACCTTCACGATTATTATTATTATTAGTCAGTTTAAAATTTAATCAACAAACTGTTGGCTTAGTTAATCAGGTTAGTAATGTTGTTGCATCCACTCCAGACAAATACTTGATTCCTCGATTAAAGTTAGTCTTTCTCAACTCAATGAGAATGGTGGTCAGTCAATAGTGTAGTTTAGTAAGAATAAATACACTATTTCCATTTGTAGTCACTGAAAAGGACCAAGTTTCAACGAAAATTTGTGGCTGATGGAAATCAAAAATATTGAGAGTGAAACGGTTGTTACTTATGGCTACATTGTGAATTAATTGAAGTTGGAATTGTACCATTGAAAGTCGATTCACTGATTCTAATGGTTAAGTGTTCTATTCTTAGTACAGTCGTGAGTGTGTACTGAAGAGTCCTATATTAGGGGTGATACAACTACTGTGTAGTGTTACATTTAATGGTACACCAACTGACCAATATCACCTAGATCTCTTGAATTAAAGTCACAAAATGAGATGAAGCGAATAAGTAAGTAGTAGTAATTCAATTAAATGATTTACTTATTAATTAATTAATTAATTTAAAAAGTTCCAAAGTCACTTTGAGTACGTGGATTGAAGTGAATCAGAATGATAGTTCTACGTTTTTATATGATTATGTGATCATGAATCATATCTGATAGTTAGACTTGTATTATCTTATTAAATTTTTACCCAAAAATATGATTTAATCGTCAAGCTAGTTAACATTCAACTACTACAACAAGGTCATTAGTTTGACCTTTGTTCTATTTTGGTACAATAGTAGATCTACGATAAAAGCAAGATGAATGTTTATTGAGACATAATATAATTTATTTGCTTTTTCAGGCATAACATTCTACTGTTCTGAAAACTTCCAAGTCGATAGATAACCTTGTGTTTCAATAATAGAATTGAAGAATTAATTTAATATGAATGAAATAACTATTGAATATTAAACATTCAAAAAACATTTAAAGAAGAAATATAATTCATTCATTTAATTGCAAAATAAAAAAAAAAAACATGCTTTCTTTATTTTTGTAAATGCACACTTACTGGGGCTGAACAGCAAATTGAATATTGAGAACCAGTCAATAATTTTTTTTACCGTTGAGTAACATTGTAAACCGCATGGATGGATGTCACAAGATAATATGAAAGTGAATAGTTAACAACAAACAAGACAAAAATATGAAATAAAATGTAATCAAAATTATGAATATTACTAATTTTACTTTTTAAGAAAAAAGATCAACACTAACAACTAAAAGACATATCTCTAAAATTCTAATTTTATTAGATTAGAGTATTGACCGATATGTTACTTGTTTCGATTAGTGTGCAACAAATGGAGTACGTTAATAGTATATTCTAATAGAGTATTTCGCCGTACTTTTATTGAGTTCTAGGTTACGTAGTTTTGAAAGTCCGATATAACCAATTATCATGTACTCACTAGTGAATAGCTCCGTGAGGAAATTCCCGGAGTTCTAATGAGAAGCCGTGACCTGTGAAATCCAAGTGAGTCAGGTACGAGACAGTTACCCACCAAATACAATGAATAAGGTTGAGCATTATCAAGGATTGATTGAAGTTAGACATTAACACCGTTCGATTACAGTTCAGTGATCTAACAATGATCAGTTTATGATTTCAATGAAAAACTACTTAGTTTCAAAAATATCTATCCATAAACCACGTTATAATAGCAAACTACTTAAAACTATAAGTTTCTTCCTGTAAATCTTCACTAAAATATACTAAATTAGTCGGTGGCACTCCATAGACTGAAGTGTTTTTAGACATATGTTACATTTGCATAAGTACCGTTTACCTCGATAAGCCACGTTTTCCGGTGTAGCAGTAGGTTGGAAAAAAGTGGCACAACCAAGACAGGACATTAGTTCATGAAGTCATTGACTATTTGTCTGAGTTATATTGGCATATGCACATTATCTGGTTAAGGTGTGTGTGATAACAGTAATCAGTGGTTAGAGACTTAGGGAAATAGCTTAGGATCGTTCATAATGATGCACAAACCTTCATTCTGCACCTTGAATTCCAAACTCTTCAACTATATCTTTTTGAACTACATTCTGTATGTTTCGTCTTTCTCACCATAATTGCTACTACATCATTTCGATCTTTTTAAATAATCATCCTTTTATATACACCTAGTTGTGCTGATTGGACACATATTTGTACCAGGCTCTATGTTAATGCTGAATTAAAGCAGACAATTCAGATGAGGTATAATCATACATCCCTCTAAAAACAGTGCATGAAATACACTAGTACAGTTAAATCATTCTTAAATGTAAAATAATAATAGCCTGAGATATGCTGACAATCAGTAATTAAAAACACTACTTGAAAAGCAAGTCAGAATAAATGCAGTACTATGCTGCATTTCTTTTACAATTCGAAACTATGCAGTTTATATCACGCCCAAGTGATGTTACATCATGTGTACTACGTTGAAGGTTGCCGACAAGAAATACTGTTAGGTCATGACTTCATGTTATTCAGCAATCGGTCAGCAAATCATATCTGTAGTCTTCACGGAAATGATTCATCGTATGAGATCCAAACCGGTAAACCAGCTTCATAGCCTGAGACACTGTCATTTAGATATTTAGACCATGACTAAAACATTGCAAGAGATATGAAATTTAAGTCCAGGTTATGCCTGTGATTACCTCGAATCACTAAACATGAATAAGTAGTATATGATGATATCTTAAAGGTAATAATAAACTTAGATAGTATTAATTAAAAGTATGATATTGAATCAATCCTCAAGAGAGAAAACAAATGAAACAGCTCGAAATAAGTGATAGTAAAGATCGTTGAACAAACATTTTTACTATCTTATAGCCGACACAAAAATTTAAGACGGACTAGTTGACTAGCTTGTACTGCCATAAGATTGATGTTTCGATAATAATAACAATAATTATTATTATCGTTGTTTATTAACTTTAAATTTCACTCATTTATAATGATTTTAGTGATTATTGAATATGTATGAGCTGATTTCAAAATAAGTATAGTTAATAATAGGCACAGAGTTACACTTACGTCTGCCTTGCTGACATGATGCTGGATTTGATCTAACCGTAATTACTCTGACTGTATTCATTGTGCTTGAGTTAACCTAAAAAAAACATCAAAACGAAAGTGAATCAGGTTCGGAAACGTAATAAGATTTTCAGTAAAGGGTTGTGGACATAGTCAAGTTTCATTAGAATCATGAGTCAGTCAATGTTAGACCAGCGTTAGAAACCTCAATTCACTGGACAACTGTCAAGTCCTAGTACGAGACTCATCAGCAGTGCGCATCAAAGACCCTCCCAAGCACGAATCGAACCCAGGACCTTCGGTCTCGTTCACGAAAACTTAACCTATGGGTTACTGAGCGGGCATCCAACGGTGTCAATGTCTAACTTCAATCGATTCCTGATATTGCGCAACCTCACCCACTGTCTTCGGCAGTTACTGACTACATCCGACAGGGTTGGACTCCATTGGTTACAACTTCTTACTAGAATTCGAAGAAACTTCCTCACGGGGCACATGACAAATCCCATTAAAAGGTTGTGGAGATTGTTGAATAACAAGAGACAAAATATGCATTAGCAATATGAGACTTTTGTGGTCTGTAATGTAATTCACATACAACATACACTTTACGAGGTATACAAAACCCAAAAAATGAAACCATTGTTAAATAAGCAGGAGCATTAAATCACCCAGTCGAATTATAATCTATGTAAACGGTACGTATATCTACGATTATCCTTCCAGCTCAGAGGACATGTGGACTGAAAGCTAGACTAAGTCCCCTGACAGACTTCATCCATGAAATTGACTCATTAGTAATTTCTCACCAACTATTTAACTCTGATGTGGTTTGATAACAAATAAACAAAATATCCCTATATTTGTTCAGTCTATTAGAGAACTGTGAGAACATCCAATACTAAAGAGATTGCCACCGCTCACACTAGCACAATGAAAACAAGATCAGGATGTGAAAGGCAAGAAAGAGGAGGTGATGGTAACACATTAAGTAGAATAAAAAAATATATGCTTTCGAAAATGCGACAAGGAACTTATGAAAATACA
Organism: Schistosoma turkestanicum; assembly: GCA_944470395.2. Lineage (NCBI taxonomy): Eukaryota > Metazoa > Platyhelminthes > Trematoda > Strigeidida > Schistosomatidae > Schistosoma > Schistosoma turkestanicum. Next base: position 9,337,552 of record OX103974.1, on the reverse strand, counting down.
ATGTTCAAGAATTAGAAACTCTGTATAATTGAGACCGTTCGCAAGCAATATCACCTAAAGTCTCTTAATATTAATTGGTCTAACCACTCAAATCATAGTCAGAAATCTTTCAACCTACTAAAAAATATGAGACAAAAGCTAGATGACTTTATAGATTAAAGCTAAGATTTTATTGTTAACAATCTTATTCGCCTTCTTTTACTACTTTTTATGTTAATCATAGTCAGTCAAGCAATAACAACGTAGAACTTCGTGCGTACGTACATCAGTTCATGTTGCCATACCACATTAGTACAGAGAGACGCAATTGTCAATTCAAATCCCATAGTGGTAGAGGCAGTAGGAGTACTAGCGTAATGAAGAAGATTAGGGTTCGAAAATATTATTCAGGAAGTATAATCCAATGAAATAGATGTTAAAAAAGAGAAAGATAAAGGTGTTGAAGAATTCAGAAGATTAGGATTTGATAGAAGCTAAAGAATGGATTCACCAGAGTTATTGCAAACGATTTTGATCCATGTCAGTCAAAGTCTGTAGCCACCGGTTACTATTTTTTCGTAGGTCTCAACCAGATAGTCTGAATCTACCAACACAGCTTAGTCCAGTTGACGTTCATAACAATAGCTTATCTAATCTAAGTGATGACTTTTGATAGCATTGTACTTTGATATTAACTAATAATAAAGATTGTATTTAAGTACGCAAAGTATGTTGAAAAATACTACACATGGTAAGAACTATAAATACTATCGTTCAATTAGAGTGGCAGTGTTCATAAATGAACCTGCACGAGCACATATTAACTATTAGTAATAGAGGTTTGAATTATTAAGCTATTGATGATGAAATGCTGATCAATCTCTGTTGGCATATATGCATCTTGCGTGAAATTTTAAGATTTAGTCATTATGTAAGTTGTTTTTTTTTGTTAACAGATGGAATTATAGGCAATGGGAATCAAGACGCATATTTCGTCCTATTTGGAACTGATAAAACAAGATCTACTAGGATGTGCATCGTGGTAATCACATATATATTAAATGTAGTAAAATTAAGCTTGTAACATATGATATTTCATTTCACGCCTTGCTACAGGTTCACAGTATTAAAACAGTAAATCAATATATATATACATATGTTAGTCGCGATTACAAATGTTTGTTAGTATATGAATGATTTCATTATGACCTCAAGTGTATATTTTAATTTTGCATAAATACACTTCTTCAATAGATAATAATCACAACACAAGAATTTCATTTTAACATCTAACACGTAATAGTCTTTCTAGATAATGATGATGTCTACAGTACACATAGATATTTGTTAATATCAAGGTTACTATCAATAAATAAATAGATAAGTTCACTATGACAAACTACCAAATAAATTTATTTCAATGCATGAAGTGAAACTACAACAAGATTCTGGAGAAAAATAGAAGGCAGAAAGGAAATCATTTAAAAAGAGACAATGGAAAAGTAATTTATCGAGAACAGATGTAGAATACTTTTGGAACATGTTCAAAAAAAAGAACAAAAAGCTGTTTTGCATGGAGTGACAGCAGGGAAGCCTAATGATCTCACAATAGAATGATTTTAACTGTTTGCAAGGATCCAAAATTCTAGACAATTTCAAGTGTTACCTATTACATACTTGAAACCTTTTCACCACACAACTAATGATATCATCAAGATATTCCCATATACATCAGGCAGAAAAGATAAACTGACGGGTTTTACTAATGCATTTCAAAACATAGTCACTGATAAAAAGGAGGAAAGTATGAACACTAAATTAGGAGTTTTGATAAGGAAAGTTCATCAACAGGAATTGTACAGAATACTAAATGATTGAGATAAATATGCATCAACATATGTTCCATTTGGGTGTAAAAGTATAGTGGAATAATACAAACCCTGGTCAAATGATGAAGTCTAGCCAAATTATAAATTCATGGAGAAATCAGAAGAAATACTAGTTGCGAATTGTTTGACAGATCTGGAATCGTTGATCTATTTGAACAGTACATCTAATGAATACATCACTGGTTGTCGTATATTTCCAATACATTCTATCTCTATGCCTAATGTTTTAGTTTGAGTTTGGGAAGGATAAGAAGCTGAATGATCTATGAAAGTGATAATAACACATTTTTTAATTTTGTGTTATGCGGGATAAGCAGTAGATCATTTATTGTTAGAGTTGAACAATGTACAATACAACGATAATAAAGCAAATGACTATCAACTGAGACAAAGTACAATTTACGTGTTACGTACTATTGATCACTGGGTATATATATATATATATATATATATATATATATATATATATATATAGAGAGAGAGAGAGAGAGAGAGAGAAAGAGCACAAAAATCAAACACACGCACGTACATATTGAGTATGCAACCAAAATATGATTGGTTTAAAAACGAAATCAATTGATTGGCATATATTAAAGATTAAACATATCATATTTTAAATTGAGCAGATTTTCAGTAGCAAACAAAAGTTGCTTTATAACCCTATTTGATTAGCTGAAAAGTATTAATACGTAGTTATTCAAATTTTCATTGACAATAAATACTTCAATCTTAATATGATGTTTTATTAAGACATGCTAAATTGCAAATATGAATGATTAAATGTACATAAATTAAAAGTGAATGCTCATACATCCGCATATTCTGAACTTTAAAATAACAGAATAAGTTAAGACAATTGTTTATAAGTTATGAAATAGATATACTGTCTTCTAAAAGATCGATTGCTTTTTATCATGTGATACATAGTTATCAAAATTAGTGTTTTTTTTCGCACTAGTAAATGCCAGTTTAACTACTAAGCAAGTTATTTAGGGATAAAAATAATAATAAGAAGAAGAAACCGTTACGGTGACTGATAGAATAAAATATAATCACAGTTCTTGTCATAAAAATTATCAGGCGGAAGAATAACACTAAGAATAACAGAAATAAATGTATGCATTGCACTTACAAACAGAAGTTTATCAAGGTTCGTATTACGATCGATATTGTATGTATTACACTTCAATACAAAAAAAAAAATAAAATAATACACATCGAACAAATTCAAACGATCGGGATATAATGAAGAAAAGTGAGGTTATGTTTCATTCTGTTATACAACATTTTATAAGTTGAACTTTCATTGTCATTTCGAATATAATTGTATCAACGTGTATTAAAATCAAAATAAAGAATAGTTTGTGTGTTTAGATTTCGTTTTAACACCTTAGTCTGATCTTATTGATTGATATGAAAAATAATTTTGAAATTGACTAGAAATTATCCAAAAAACCTGTCTGATATTTTTATTCATGATGGATCAATAACAACAAATTTTCTAACTAACTAACTAACTAAGAATTTATTTACCTCATCACACATTCTTCAAATTATACAAAATTTAGTAGCAATATTGTTAGTGATGTTTATCTATAAAAGAGAGAAATAAATGAATATAACAACTGTTAGTGAAATGTTTGAAGAAAGAAAAACCACATTAAAACAAGTGATGCAGTTCAATGATTACGGATTTCATTTGTGACCATTAGGTCTTGCTGTTGAGCTCATAGAGTTTTTACATCTAAGATTCATTATATTATCTCCTAAACCGGATCGTCGTAAAATATCTGACCATTAAATCTTGTTCAAATAGTTACATTAACACTCTATAAATGAAAAACTTATGTAAAAGATAATGAAAATTAAATAGAAGGACTCCGATAACGTTTGAATTACTACATTTAGAATATTTAATCACTTCAGCACTACGATTATGAAATACTTTTTGTATACAATTAGCAAGAGTATATAAGTCAGGGCTTTGTGATACATGTCGGTTGTTTAGCAGGAGAAAACTGATAACTACTGAATTATTTGGCCTGATAAAAAATCAACAGACACTTCGTGTGGTTAGAAAATAGCCAAAACTTCAGATACCATACAAAAGCAAAATAACTTAGCTATTAGTTGTAAAAATGTGCAAGTTAAACTGTAGAAGTAGAGAGAGTACCAAACCAAATCATAAACGCTGAATACTGGTCTGAACTATATATAGGAAAGTCAATTATTTTAGTATCAATGTAAACTACGAAAACTACCACTTTTCGAAAGCCTATATAATAGTCAGTTATTTGTTTAGTTCTATTCACGTTTATTAAGTGACTGACCAAATGATCGAGTTATATTTGTAGTTGATTAGGCTGGAGTAACTGGCCTTGCAATTTTATTCAAGTTTACTTTACACATGGCCGGTATGAGGAGAAGATATTTGTGAGTTGCTGGTTTTCGATCATAGGTGTCTCCGAAGCATTGCTCGAATATCCTGGGACAACCGAGTAAGCAATGCTGTTGTTAGGAACCGAGTACTAGGTAGGCGTCTAAAATTCTAGGCCATATCATTCAAAATCTCCATCCATAAGTTGCGATTGTCTTGCGATGGCAAATCAATAGATGGAGTATTGAAACTTCATCAGTTGAGGTGGTTGGGACATGTGTTACGTATGCCCAACCACTGATAGCCTCGACCAGCTATGTTTGGTGGTGTAAGAGTAGGTTGAAAGAAAGCTAGGGGTGGCCAAGCCAAAACATGACACAAATCCATGAAGTCACTGACAGGTGGACTGAGTCTTGTTGGTAGATGTAGGCTACCTGGTTGGGGTCCGCGAGATGAAAGTCACCGATGGCTAGAGACCTTGAACGACATGGCTTAAAATCGTTTGCAACGGCGCAGGTGCATCCACTCTTTGTGTTCTCTCTGATTCTAACCTTCTGCATTCCACATCATCTCCAACTTTCTTTTTCTAACTTTATCTCACTGAATTATACCCTAATCTTTTCCATTACTGTTAATACTCTACTATCGCTACCACTATTGGATTTGAACTGACAGTTGCGTCTATGTGCTAATGCGGTATGGCAACCTGAACTGATGCACATACGCACGAAGTTCTGTGTTTTATCTGACTGTATATCTCTAGGACCTGACGTAGTGTGAATATCTGGTCTATACAGCCACGTCCAGGTAGGAAACAAGCCTGGTTTTCTCGAGTCTGATCTTCATCAGCTCTAGTTAGGCGTCGGCGTTTACTGAAGTCAATATCTTAAACACTATATTATTTAAGCTGGTTCTTCTGTGATTGCCACAAGAGGACTTTGGTCGTTTCTTATAGACAGGATTATGCCCAGTTCTCAGATTTTACCTAAGATCTCGGTCAATCCAACTGATGAAACTGGACCATCGTCCTTAAAAATATCAGGGATAAGCCTGTCAGGGCTTGAGCAAGAGGATGGGCGTACACAGGTTAGCTCAAATAGCACCAAGCATATTCACTTTGTTAACTAGTTAGAACGGAAGCATTGTATGGATAAAAGTTAACTAAAATCTGTAACTATACTAAAGGTCAGGTGTTTATCTTAGGCATTGCCAGATACGTAACTGTATCATACATAACATAATAGAGGTGAAATTTAATTTACCGAAAGATACTAATGGTCTATGGGCACCACGTTTGCCAGAAGATCAGGTTATCAAAGAATTGATAACAATAAAAAAATCTAAATTTCGATTATTGGTCAATGCAGAACACTATTTATGACCCTAAAATTTCTGTTTGTTATTGCTGCCTTCTTCGTTATGATGGTTTGTAATTCAAGTGAAATGTGAACATATTTGTGCTTACAACACCATTACTAATTTCAAACCCAAACCAGTATAAATCACCGGACAACAAAAAAGGAATGAGGGAAATAGATAAACTAGGCACTCTGAACCAGACTTGAAAAACGAAATCTCTAGTCACACGGTTGGGTAGACATTTGGAAATTACATTTCTGTGGAATTAATTATTTATTGAAAGAACGACGTACAGTACAATTTTCATTTGAGGAAGAAACCAGACAACGGGAATAAAATTAAACAAGTAATATCTGAAACTCAACACAAGTGTAAACCGAAGGTCGCTAGATAAACTTGCAACTGAATATTCAATTACAGCAAAATCAACGGCTAATGATACGTTTTGACCAAACATGTAGATTGAAATTTTTAATATTTTGGCTAGACAGTTTTAGCCTTGTTACTTTAGTCAACTTTTGTAGCATAGCAAAATCCCGGAGATCGTAGAACTTGAACAGGTATTTGTACACTGCTAAGTCAATTTTGGCAGAAAACTAGGTACTACCCTTCTCAAACCTATTAAATTTAAATAGTAGTCGGAGGTCGGGAGATAAAAAAGGCATGAAACTCATACCACATCACAGTGGCATTACCTACCACGGAAAGTCGCTATATAACACGTGAAAACAATTAACAATTACAACTTTCTACTGAAAACAGAGTCAAATATGAATTGTAGATAACCACAGCTGCGAAATCTCATTGCAAAACGACACAGCCTCGTCTAGAGTTGGAAACCCGAAATATGAAGTTGTGGAGATTTGGATGCTTAATGAAAGTTTTTAGACTATTCACTCATTTGTTTCATTCACCCCATAACACACTCAAAATTTCGGAAGCTCTTATTCTGAGACAAGAATAAACTAGCAACATTTCTACCTCATACACCAAAACTATTATTTAAAACAAAAATCCACTTCACAGGAAATGGAGATGAAATTAGTAGATCTGAATCGATTTAAAGCGAAATGATTTTTGCCACCTTAAGATGTGTACTCTATTTTAACGAATCGAAATTTATTGTTATGCCAAATCAATTGGGGTTAATGTTACAAAAACTTTTCACTTAGTCTTAGTTATGAAAGAAGTCTGCTTGAAGTGCTGTCAAGGCATAGCGCATCCCGACGATTTATATATGGGGCATCAGCGATAAGGCCATAATCAAAAGATACAAATTACGGGAGACCCACTTGTTCATGAAGCAGGAAAATTCGACATGTGAGAGACTACGACACAAACAATTATGATCTATCAAGTAGAGAATTTTTCGAAATGTCTGTTACGTGAATACAAGTATACCACAAACGTCTAAGTTTCAATTTTATAAATAATCACTAGTTTGGGGCGAATGAATGCATCGAAAAGATAACGAGGCTAAGTAAGTTTCGATCATACACCAAACACTTCAAAATTGACATGCGGTTTAGGTCAATTTAGTGCCAACTTCAAAAGCTTAATCGCTTTGTGAATATGGGATTATTAGTTAATAGATGCATGCACATAAAACGTTTTGAATTCATGCAATACAATGAATATCATTCTTTTTACCTATGGCCAATTAGTGTGTCACGCAGTTTAAGGCACAAGGATTCTTTAGAACTAATTTGAATATACATGGTCAGCACTGATTATACAGAGATTGAAAACACCAACCAACAACAATACTTACACAAACTCATGTTGCCCGCGACAAACTAACCTTTACTTCCTCATGACCTAAAAAATTGAATTTACTGAACAACGAGCAACCAATACCTCTTTTATGAGCCGGTATAAATCAATTGATTTCTTTGTGCTCGATTCTTGATTATTCAGTAGGGTTCCATGTATTTGGAAGTAGTAACTCTCAAGTGCTCTGATTCTAGTCAGTTAGTAGTTGTTTATAAATTTGTATGTCACCTGATTTGCATGAGTACGTTTGTTTCAGGGTATCAGGGTTCCTGGATATAAGCAGCCATCACATTACAAGGCTAAAGATCAGTTAGTTGCAATGCTGATCTGTCTTTCCCAAACCCGTGTTGTGATTCAAAGAGTATGTTGTTCATATCCGTGTACTACCGATTTGTTCATGTCCTTCCAATACCTCCAGCAGTAATGTAAGTAATGCGACTAATATGTAACAGGCTGTATACTTACGATCTCCCCTCTGGAAAGTTGGAGAGAGATTAGTGTTTTTCCATTCAACTAGAAGCTGGTTTACTTCAGTGAATTCTAGAACTGGTCACATATCGATGATATGAAGACTTCTGCACACGGTTGTAGGACTGTGGGACGAATCTTGTCACATCAGTGTGACTTTTCTGGGAACAGGTACTATGTCAATCTGGGCATCATGATTGACGAGCAAGGAGATCCGATGCAGAAGTAAAGGCACAGATCGGCAAAGCAACGGATGCATTTCTGAAAAGTGAACAACATCTGCAACTCCAAACAACTATCAATCAACAACAAAATCAAACTTTTCAATACAAATGTCAAGACAGTTCTACTGTATAGAGCAGAAATCTGGAAAATTACCACAACCATCATTCGCAAGATACAAGTGTTTATCAACAGTTATCTACGCGAAATACGTCGGATCTAATGGCCAGAAACCATCAGCAACAACTTACTGTGGGACAGAACAAACCAGATTCTGGTGGAGGAGGAAATCAAGAAGAAGCGGTGGAAATGCATAAAACACGCATTGAGGAAAGCACCCAACTGCGTCACAACACAAATCCTCACTTGGAACCCTCAACGTCAAACGAAAAGAGGAAGCACAAGAAACATACTGCACGCAGAAATAGAGAAGGATATGAGAAGAATGAACAAAAATTGGACAGAACTGCAAAGGGAAGTCCAGGACAGAGTAGGGTGGAGAACACTGGTCGGCCGCCTGTGTTTCAGTGAGGGTAACAAGAGTAAGTATTTCGGATATTTACTATACCACCATCTCCACTTCGAAAGGACAGTATGTAACTGAAAATACTTTGACTTGTGAATTTTCTCACTGTCGAACTCACCCGTTTATATGTATACTTTTAGGTAAATTTACAGAGATAGTTGTGGACACTTTAATGAATAAATCAGTAATGCACATGCTTTTGTCCTTACGAGGTAAAATGACATTTGCCAGTCTTCAAATATAATATTGCAATTTAAATATATTAACAAATGGCTACAGGAACGCGAGACGGTAGTTTCGTGCGTACCTCGTGAGCCTGCAATCTCGTCCGAAGTTCAAGGGAGGTTTGGTCGACTGATCTGAACGTCAGACCAGAGTCTAATCAGTAGATAGTGTAGATGGCGCGTGCTGTTGACTGGGACGTGAGATTGAGGTCTCTGATCTATGTAGCATGATGTCCAAAGTAAGTGTTGGGGTCCTGCTAGTAGGTATGACTTGTCTAGCATTAGGTCTCGAGTTAACCGGTGAGGCACTATCATCCACGTGTGCGGGCTTGAGACCATAAATGCTGTCTACATCGACGTGGCCATGTCAAGCAACCTCGAGGGTCTTTTCATGACGAGAAATCAAATGTAAAGCTCCTTCGTAAGGCTGTTGCAGAGGTTTGCGTACTGAATCGACTCGAACGAAAACATGTGAGCAGGTAGACAAATCTCGAGGGAGAGCGACCTGTCGATGTTGTATTTGAGTTGACACCGGAGGCAGTTTTCGCATAAATGCAGACAATCCTTTGACGTGGTCTGATTTATTTAGGTTATTAATGCTCCGTGGTATGAAAAATTCCCGGTGCAGATACCGTATACCAGTTCAGCGGAGGAACATTGAATATCTGTCTTTCAGCTCGCTCTGACACCTAAGAAGAAGAGCGGTAAGGTTTCGTACCAATGGTTGTTTTCGTGTGCTCGTAACCTTTCAACTAAACCATTTGAAGCTGGGTGGTAGGCGGTAGCGCGTATGCGCGTCGTTCCAAGTAGACGCGTTAATGAGGAAAATAATTCAGACTCGAACTGCTGTCCTCGGTCAGTTGTGACAGTCGAGTGACAACCGTAAGGCGCTATCCATCGTTCTACGAGGTGGCGAGCAACTGCCTCCACCGTAACAGAAGTGATGGAAATAGCTTCGGGCCATCTTGTGAAACTATCGATGCACGTAAGTATTTGATCATACCCATACAATGGTGACAATGGTCCTCCAAGCCGATATGAACATGATCGAAGCGAGCATCACGTGTAGCGAATGTTCCAGTAGGGACGGCTACGTGCCTAAGCACCTTTGATCGCTGACATTATAAGCATTGCTTTACCCACATACGGACATCTTTATTCATGGATGGCCAGACGTATCGTGCAGCAATGAGACAATCCATGAAGGGCATCGACGATAAACAGTGGGTAAGATGGGTCGGGGTAGACCAGTAGAGATATCACATAGTATACTGCCTGAGCTAGTAGCTAGGAGTACTTCCTGACACTGAAGGGATGTACATTGTTATGCTTCTGTACAGGAGGGACCATTTAATTGAGCAGCAGCCATAGCAGGAAGACGAAGTACCGATAAAGTAACTGCATCCACTTGGATACGTGACAGAGCATCAGCAACATAGTTCGACTAGCCTTTAATATGACTAAGGTCTGTCGTGAACTGAGAGATGTAGTCCAAATGTCTGGACTCTCGTGGTGAACATCGGTCTGACTTGGAATGCAGAGCATACGTTAGAGGCTTATGGTCGTTAAAAAGGATAAAGTTACGACCTTCTACTGCGTGCCGGAAACGTTTGATGGTACAGTAGGCTGATAGTAGCTCTCGACCAAAAGCTCTTTATCTTGTCTCGGTTGGAGTAAGGTGTTGTGAGAAAAATTCGAGAGGTTGTCAACTTCCAAAGATGTTGTGTTGCATAGCAAAATCTGATGCATCAACCGCTATAATAAGTGGGACTAATGGGTCAGGATAGGCGAGGAGTGTGGTTTGAGAAAAAGCTCCAGTTCCTTGAGTGAGGACGGTACAGTGTACTCCATGATTGTAGGTACTTTATCTTCACATGGTAGAATGCCCTCATGCTTAATTACGTGACCCAAGAACCTTATTTCTGCCTTGCCTAGTTCACACTTGTCTGGGTTAACTACTATTCCATTATCCGAATGGATTAGTAAATCATCAATATAGACGTGAAAAAAATCGTAGTCTCGTACTATGCTAGTGTGAGCAGCATTCCGTAATCCAAATGTCATTCGTAGAAACTCAAAGAGACCGAAAGGAGTCATGATAGCAGTTTTCTCGATATCCTCAAGAGCGACTGGGGCCCAATGATATGCTCGTACGAGATCAATCTTGGAATGAACAGTCGCGCCCTTGAGTGATGCCGTGATTTCGTGTATGTGGGGGGTGGGATAACTATCGAAATGTGTTTCTTCATTTAATGCTCGGTATTCTCCACATGGTCACCAACTTTTCTCATCTCTTTTGTGAACCATGTGGAGTGGTGAGGTCCAGGGACTGTGAGAATGGGAATAATACCAGTAGCTAGTCAACTGTCAAACTCACGTCTAGCGAAAGCTAATTTGTCCGGTACCAGTCGGCTAGGTCGTGCCGTGACTGGTGGTCCGCGGGTGACGATGTGGTGTACCAATGAATTCTCCTCGAGTGGTTTAGTTAGCTGGGGGAATATGTCGATTTAAGTGTGGAATATGTCATCACATGAATGAAATACATCTTTGATACGCTACGAGTTCGTTTGTGGTCAAAAGCCAATGGATTTACTGTTCGACGAAATATCGATTAGCTGCAGCCTACGTGAATCGAATAGCAATTCAAAGTGCTGTGGGAAATCGATACCAGGTATAGCTGTGGGAACATCGGCAGTGACGAGCGTCCACAGATGCTGTCGTCGGTTGCTCAGGCTGACCGTCAGCTGTCGTGTGCCATAGGTGAGGATGACAGAGCCATTCGCAACGCGTAGTCCAAGCATCGTAGGTTGGGACTTACTACCACCAAGTGATACGACAGGAATTTAAGCATCTACTCGCCAGCTCGGGAGTTTCCCACCTTGCGTGAGCAGGGGGCTCGACAACTGCAGGCACCGGACCTAAGAGTATGGAACCAGAACAAACCGATACTCTCTTCCGGAGCCGTCTTCGGCGCTGATTGGAAGGTGCCCGCTTGTGTCGAGTACTTGCAGTCTTGCTTGCTCGTGATAGGGGTCGGAGGACGCGGGGTCCTGGAATAAATGAACGGTCCCCAAATTTTTGAAGGCTGTGAATATAGAAACCCTGATCTCCTTGAGCCTGGGGGCGACAAGGTCTACCTTCGTACGTGAAGTGGAGGCAACCATGTAATTGTCTCACTAGCTACAACTTTGTGTGCTATGAGAGCAAACTGGTTAATTGGCGTGTCCCCGAGCAGAGCAGTGACCGTAGGCTGAATGTGTGCTAGCAGGGATTCCAGCCTTAGTTCTATGACTATTTCAGAGTCGGCCGTCATAGGTCATGCCAACGAGTGCAGGCGCGTGAGGTGGTGGTTTGGCCTAGCATCGCCCAGGAGGTGACGTGCTAACAAGTTCCCCAATCGTTCCTCCCTCGATGGAAGGGAATGTCTGAAAATCGCCCTTTTCGTTGATCGTAGATGTCTGGTGCATGAGAATTGGGGACTACCTCACGGGCAGCAGCAACATAGTCCCCAGGTAAGGATTCCAGAGCTTTGGAATACATTTGCCACTGGTTCGTGATGCGGCGGATGTCGAATTGAGCCTCTAGGGCCGCAACCCAGACTTCTGGATCGGGATTAATAAAAGCAACAGATCGAAACTTGATAACCTGTGATTGGGAATCTGTTATATTATCGTCATTTTTCGGTCTATCCACCACTGTATAAGGTTGCTGAGGAATATAGTATAAAATTTTAAGAAATATAGAAGTATATTATAAGCAAAAACCATTAGAACAGTATGAAACTGACTCACCGTAATGGAGTTGGTCTTGGCAGATTTGGCAGTAGTTGATGCGTTTAAAGAGTAGTGGCTCACCACTGTAGCGAATTGATACTACTTATCGTTAGGTAACCAAGTTCATTTCCCTTAAGGCCAAAAATAAAAAATTAAGCTGTGTTTGGAGGAAGAGGTGTGTTGAGTGAAGGTCGAGATAGTGAAACATCCGCAGATAAAAACCACCGGAGCAACCGAGCAACGTTAGCAACACGTTAAGCGCGTAAGTAGTGGTTTTTCAGTACAGTTAAACAAAAGGAATACAATAAAACAATCATTATTCATTTGTTCAAAATGATAAATGTTTCCATTTCACCATTTGCGTTCTCTTCGTAAAAGTATTCTACTGTGAGGTCGTGTATGACTTGCAACTTTAAGTTATTTAATTGCGTAACTTAATATTGCGAATAACTTTTGATAAATCTTGGGCACTTAATGAAGTATCTCATGGTATATTTCATGATAAATTATATTGTATGTGAATTGGCAACCCCTTACTCAGTTGGTTTAAATAATTCTGAGACGATCGTTACCAAATTATCAATTGTTACTCCAAGACATCAGCACCTACTTGGGTAACTAGTAGTCTACATAAGGGAGTCTGGTAATATTCATCAACGGCATTTGTAGATGTCTTAACTTAGGGAAGACTTTAACATCGTCTGCGTATGCCACAGAGAAGAAGTGTGTTACATATCTGATTTTAGTCGAGGCTATACTGTAGTGGTGAGAGTACCAAAGTCTCTTCAATATTAACAAGTGCGCATGGATTAGTATCTCATGCAGCGAAACTGTGAGTTCATTTCGAAGTGGATGGTAAGCCACTACGCGAATGTGATACTATCTTAAACCTTGCTTAAGATGCTCTAATGATCTAATTTTCTCCGAATACAAAGCATCAATTAGTTTGAAGGCACGTAAACGTTGTATAACTTAAAATTTCCAAGACCGTGAGTCTAGTTTAGTTTGTGTCCACCCGCTGCCTGAATATTATCCTTTAACACTTAGTAACCTCCGGATAAGTGAAAATTCAATCATAAAATTGTCTTCATGTCATGGATTCTTAATCCTGAAAAACTGCTTGATAAACCTCTAAATTTTATAAATTATCTACGGCATTTCGAATTTTCGTGCCTAAAGCTTTTCTTATTACGTTCAGTTTGTGTTTTCCACTTGAAAGGACCCTAAATGTCATTGGTTAGTTTTCTCTTTCAGTGCGCTATTTTGTAGTTCTTCCAAAGCCTGTTTTTGTACTTCATATATTACTCTTGAACTGAGTTCGTTCTCTCGTGACTGCTTGTAGTAGATTAAACATTCTCCCTGTTGACTTTGCACTTGTAGCTTTATTCAGCTGGGCTAGGCCTCCGAGAATAGTTTAGTTGTCCTGTTATCGTGTCATTGGTTATTGTTCTGTTCACTGGTTTCAAGTCGTATTTTAATAATCACAAGCATAGCACTTTATTGAACACAGTATATTATTTTTCTGCTCACTTCAGAATAGTGTTATTATGCAGTAATGTAACTAAGATCTTCAAACAATGAGCTATAGTTATTGATTACTTTTCTCTATTGGATAGTTAACCATGAAACGTTTGACACATACGCTAGACATATATTGAAGAGATGAGAACTCATATTTTTTTCGAGAATGCTTACTTTACTTTCTTAAATTTTGCATAACAAATCATTTGGCAATGTTTATATGGTACTTAGGTTACTCATTTATTTGTTCATTTGATTAACTCATTGACATCACATAACATCCAAGATTATATTGAACACAAAATTAAAAAAAAGACTTAATCTGCTTTTATATCTTTGACAAGCAAAATATCTAACCAACCTGTTGTTGTAATAGTGTTTTGATCAATCGTTGAATACTATATCTATTTTGTTATTATTTGCACAGACACGCTAACTAAATGAAAGTTTTATTTAATTTCTTGAATGAAGAATTAGCTATTTCATTGAATAATATGAACTTAGTGTTAAAAGTGAACAAACTATCATTTCACACAAATCAAATAATCAGATGTTCAAGTTAAAAGGAAGAACTTTTCAGTATATGAAAAGCCGCCTAAAAAAATTGAAATATTCTGTTATGTGTTTTAAGTTCAATCGAAATAGTTGATATCAAATAAAACAAAAAAAAACAAGTATTTATACATGTAAATGTATTTTATACTTGTAAATGGTCAATACATGTCCAGTATGTGCATATTGATTAAATAATACTTACGTCCACAAAATGTATATGAATTAATCCAATCATTTAAAGAGGAATTACAAACCATCTCATTGGTTAAATCATTTTGTGGCTATTTAGAAATGACTGATTTATGTTTGCACTTTTTTTTTATGAATAACTGTAAAGTTATAATGATCATAGATTGAAATATTAATTCGAGTTTACAAAAATTTACGATACCAAGGATATGGAATTGATCAGCATTGTTATGAAGTTTTGTAAAAAAAAAACATGTAATATCTTAACTTAGAAAGAATTTATGTTCGATGAAGTTAATATCATCATAGTTAACTGTTCACTTTCATGAATTTCACGTGGTGTATGTGCTTCAAAGGTGATTCAGAACAAGATAGTCAACAAGAAGCCCAAAAGAAAGCAAGTGAAATATCACAGAAAATAGATCGACAAATATCAATGTATAAAAAAATGGAAGTAAATTGTGTAAAGCTACTGTTATTAGGTGCGTATAATAAGACTTTTAACGGTATGAAATGTTATTTTGTATAATGCTGCTTATTATTTGACATTTGTCACTTTAAACTTAGTTCATGCAAATATTGACAGACTCATAATACTTCACTTTGAAAAGCTAAACAATTATATTTTAAATAATTAATTTATAACAGTTCAACTAAAGATCTTAAATTGTGAGGAATGCATTCTCTGAATCATGTTCTTATAACATGTTACAATAAGCATAAAGTTGACAGTATTATCAACGTATCTATGAGACCAACTCACCAGTTAAAAAGGTCGAGTTATGAACTTGACTGACATTAGAAGGTATATTGCATGTTTCTCAGTACCTCAAACAAAAGTCCTGAGAGATGAAAATATCACATGGAGTGTCATTGATAACTATTGATTAGTTAACAAAGTTTGATTTTCAAATAAATTGAACTTTGGATGGTAAAAAGTATCCCAACTTTTCTATTCATTGTTGATCACTGAGTTTTGATAATGTCACACCTCTGAATAATTCATTAGAAAACTTTGATACTATTAGTTACCAATTCGTATTTACAGATAGCATCGGTGAATAAGTAGTAATGTTTTTGAAGTTAGAAATACGAACTACCGTTTCGTAATTTTTTGATGTAGAAGTAACGAGCTCGTTAGGAAACCTGAGAATATTCGTTCTACATTCTGTAAGTATATATATATATATATATTTATACATAATAAACAAATTGACCACAATTGACCACATAGATCTAACCGGTATCACTTATTAGTTCCAAGTTCTAACTGGAACTAATAGCTAAATAAATTAATATACATAAACCTCAATCAAAAGTAAAGAACTGACGACAAGTTTGATCTGTTGGTGTGTTTAATTAAGTACTACACTCCTTCTGTTATCAGCGTCGATTGAATCTCAAAATACTTAAAAATAACCACAGTTAAGGGGCTCTTTAATTACTTCTAACTGGAGTAAGTGTTATCAGACGTTTTCATAAGAGGATAAAAATGATACGCCCTCATTACATAACTGTCGAAGAAGAAGAAAAATATTTGAAAAGAACAAGGATCAAGATACTTTCGTAGACGTTTTTTGTGAAAATTTCTAACATTCCAAATCACTGTGAATGCCAAAAAGTAAGTAATTACTCACTTTTAGAAAAACAGCTTATCAAATGTTAATTAATTCAAAGTGAATTCTTCATTCCCTAAAGTAGAATAATCTCTGAAAATTTGCTATGATCAACCATTACTATAGGATAAATCATTTTTTACAAAATTTGTAAATAAATCTATTCAGATGAATTTGGTTGTTTGAAACAAGAATCTGTTAGCAAAATGATAAAGTACATGTGATGAACATTTTTTTTTGAATTCAGTTCAGATTAATAAAATCGATACTAAGGTGCTGAATACTTTCTAAGTTACTACTAATTTTTTTTTTGAAGACTGTATGATACATCTTTTTGCACAGTATACTTTAAACTAACATGTTTGCGATTGTCAAATCAAATCATGATTCCATTTTTAAAAAGACACAGTATTCATTTCAATTTATGATTATAGTTAAGTGATTAGTAGCTGTTTTAACACCTAAAACAGTATCTAAATCTTTTCAATATAATGATAATAATTACATGATAAAAGTTAATGTAATCAAATGTTTGTAGATGATAATCAAATTCAATAGTTTTGTTTTGATCAGTAACCTGATAAAAAGGTGTAGTAATATTAATGATAATTTTCTGCAGCAAATTGACTACTAATCATCCGTTTTGTTATTGATCCGAGTTTTAACACGGCTATTTTAAGTTGTACTGCTTAATTATCCACATCTAAAACCTCAGAAATAGCATAATTGCGCTCGATGACAAAAAAATACTTCTTTATGAACAGCTAATGAGTTGATATTTTGAATTCAAGACGAATACATCTGAAAGTGTATTCAAAATAAATATTTTTTGATACAATTTTAGTTCTTTCTTTTCAAAGTTTTGACTTTTTGGGTAAATGTGATGGTGCAATTAAGCGATTCTTGAAATGACCTCAACGATGGTAAACCTATTACTAATTTGTTGTGAAAATATCGCTATAAATGAATGGTTCAAGGATAAAAAGTAATTATCTATATATATATATATATATATATATATATATATATATATCAATGGGAAGTTTCAAACTATCAAAATACCATTTGAATCAACCGGTACTGAGCTCAAGTCCCAGAATGAACACCAACTCTCAGATGCAAGTAAATCCAGCTGACGATTCTCAAATGGAATAAAACGCGCGTCTTGGATTCCACTGCTAGCCATTATTCACCTCCGTTAATAAATGGTTGTAACCCAGAGGCAATATGAAGGCAATCTGCACTGGATGCATTGATTCCGAATGAGACTTATCAACTGGAGTCTCAGCTTTACCAATGGAAAATTTGAAAATATCAATGCAGATGAATTAGCGTATTTTATGTATATTCAGGGTCACATCATTTTGAAACCTTATGAAGAAGAAAGTAGTTTTTTGAAGCTCTCACATTATACTTGGCTATCCACAATTAAATAATAGTGGATTTGATCAAGTTAAAAGATATTATTCCTATCTGTCAAAACAACAACAACAAGTACCATCTTGTTTTATTTCTAAGCAGTTTTGAACATTATACTACTCGTTGATGACAGATTTATTTTTGAATCTCTTGCAGAAACTTAAGAGTTGTTATCTCATTTTAGTCCATATTGAACCACCTGGATGAAAGATAAGCTTAACTTTATGCTGTAATAGTCGATCGTACAAGAAACAGGCACATCCGTCTGACTAATAATCAATTTTAGGGAATGTCGTTGTGACAGATTTACGTCATCATCATCATCATTACTTTCTGTTCAGTTGCATTTTGACCTTCCATAACAAAATAACGAATGCCTGATGCACATACACATATCATATTGTATTGAGTGTTTTATTGTTTTCTCTTCTTAAACATCATCAGTTCATCAGGATGCATTGAAACAACATCACATCCTCCTAAGTGAATGTATATGCCAAATTGATAATTACCATGATTTATCATTTTATATGGTAAATCAACAGTGCGTCAAATAATTTTCATTGAATATATATTTATATATACAAATGTATGTCACGAGAAAAAAAAAGTATACTTTAATTTACATAAAAATTGTAAAAGTTTTTAATTAAATTTAACAGAATCATTCCTGATTTAGATAATCAATTGACCTAATTATTTGCATAAAATGATTACTATCTTCTCTATGATTTTTATTGTCAATGTGTTCTATTTAAATGAAATCATCAAGACTTATTGGTTTATGCATAATCAATAGAGTGTTCGGATTTGCAATTGATACAAAGCAAACGATTTATGTTCTGAATTTATTGCTTCATTTGTTTACTCTGTGATCAACTTCTATGTTCAATCATTCGTTTCATTGTAATCCTAGCTCATTTCATTATTTCATATTGAATAAACTAATTGTTAATACTTTCCTTTAATAGTTTTTAATGTTAAATTTTTGTTATATAACCACTTTATATTCTCCGAGTGGATAATTTTACCAAACATTTTATTATATTGCTCTACCTCTTATCCAACCCTTTGTACTGAACATTTTAATATAAATAATTGTTTTTCGATAATTCATTAAACAACTTAATTGATTAGACCCCTTAAATAGGACTGTAGAATTTAAGTAAAATGATCTGGTTGAAAGAGAATTTTTATCTCGGCAAATAACATTTAATTAAGCATTGCAATCGTATGCATAGTTAATTGTCAATTACAATGGTCTCTTCAAAGAAACGAGGGAGATAACATCATATTATGCATCGAAGAAAATTCTCATTATAAAGTTGTAAAGATTGTTGGGTTTTAATGGAAATCATAAGTTGGTTCATGTTTAACCACCATTGCAAAACCTGGAACCACTGGACGACCGTTGCGCCTCAGTTCGGGGCTCATCAGCAGTGTGAACTCACACCACATTCGCGGAGATCGAACCCGGGAACTTAGGTTTCGCACTTAAACGCTTCACCTCTAGACGATGTTTGAATACAACTACGGATCAATTATTTTAGACTACGATCCTGTGGTTCAGTACTGGCTGGATATTAATTATAACAACTTATGGAGACGACAAAAAATTTGATACACATGAATGGTATTTATTTTCAAATAGCTTGTAGTAAATATCTCTAAAATAGATTGTTGAAAACAACTTAAGACAAAATATTAGGCTTACATGGAGATCTTTAAGTACACGACAAACTTTATTTTATCTTGATTGAATTAGAGGGCAATAATGGCTTAAACGGTCGTAATTGATTCTTTTTTATCACTAAATGACATCTGAAACTTTGTAAAACTCAATCTAACCAACTGTAACTATCGAAATAAGTTGGGGGATGCAATAATACAAACATTATCGGAACTTTTTGATAGATTAGTGCAATACATTTCAAATCATCTGATCTTGTATATGCTTGTTAAGAACAGTTGTATAAGAAAAACAAGGGATCAACTAAGCACAAGGAGGGTAAGAGGAAATGAAGATATTTGAGAAAATTATGTGAAACAGCCCATCAGGCTGAATCATAAAATATTATTACCAGGTAGACATTGGGCGAGAACAAACTGTTTCTGGATACATAAAAACCATTTGCACTTCCGAATGACCAAGGCTTCAGTATACCCTTTGCACTTCTGTACAACATCACAAAAGCAGAGTTAAGATCAGTCTAATGACCTGTTACAAATTTTTCGGCAATAGAGGACGATGGATGTTCATCATCTACTCATATCGGGTTTTTTTATTTTACTTATTTTTCTAACCATTCAGGTGTAAGTTCAGATACCCAATTTACAAATCACAATAACTCCTTCTTATGAATGTGTTCTTATACATGTATCTCTATAAATGTGACACAATCGTTTATTTGTCTTCCAGGGTTTTGGTGAAGCATGAAGCTTATTTGTTCTATGATAACGACTTTTTCTGTGTAATACATTTTACTAATGAAAGATTTGTAAGTTTGCTTCATTATAAGGCTATTTTAATCACCACTGAACGAATGGTAATGTAGACAGGCTTTTTCTGTATCAAACATATAATAGATATCACTATATTTTGACCTTTCCATCAATCGATGAATTTTAATGAGTTAACATTCTCTATAAATGTTTTATTTAACAACCTAACTTCGTTTTCATTAGTAATGTTTTTACAAACACGATCAACTCTATTTGTAGGCATGATCTATTCTTGCTCTCTTCAAAATATTGTGTTCCATTTCAGTGGCCATCTTGAGATTTGTTTTTTTTATCAATTGAACGTTTAAATGAACGTTTGAGATAATTTTAGTTGGGAAGTTTATAATTTGTTGTTGCTAATATTTGAAAATGCAAATAATAAGTCTTTATTGTTATACGTAGATTCTAAACTGGCTGACATTTAATCACAAGACATTAATAAATGTAGTGTACGTCTAGCAGTGGAATCTAGGAAACACACTTAATCCCATTCAAATTAAATATTATCAAGTTGTAGTCATAGTATCAGCATTAGGATGCATTTACAATGAGTTGTCGAGTTCAGTTGAGTCTTGGATTCAACTCCTAATCAAATATTACTACAAATAAGGAGATTGGTGTACTTAAAATTGACTGAGGTTTTTACTCTTCATAATACTGTGTAAACTAATTCCTTGTTATACTATTTTAGGTACTGGAGAATCAGGAAAATCCACATTGCTAAAGCAAATGAAAATTATCCATATAAACGGTTTTAGTAATAAGTAAGTAAAAATAACTACTAAGCTATTTGTCTTAAATAAAATGTAAAATATAACTGATAAAAAATAGTAAAAATTGAACAGGTGTTTCATAGAGTTCTAATGCCCATTCAAGATTGGTTGAGATTAACCGTGTTGAGAAGTGTGACAGACTTCATTGATTTAGTTGAGAATAGTTACGCTATGTAACAAAGTGAATACAGCTGAATCTGTGAACCATTGGATTCCAACTCAGCATTTCATTTGTATAGTGCACCATAAAGACCTTGATGTTCTGGAATAGACGAGAAATATATGGCACCTGTTCAAAGTCAGACAAACTATAGATTACTTACTTACTTTCGCCTGTTACCCTCAATGGAGCATAGGCCGCCCACCGGTTTTATTTGACCAACTCTGTCCTGGGCTTCTCTCTCCAGTTCTGTCCAATGTTTGTTCATTCCTCTCTATTTCTCGGCGTAATGTGTTTCTTGGCCTTCCTCTTTTCCTTTTGCCTTGAGGGTTCCAATGGAGGACTTGTCTTGTGACACAGTTCGGTGCTTTTCGTAATGTGTGTCCTATCCACTTCCACCGCTTCTTCCTGATTTCCTCCTCCACCAGAATCTGGTTTGTTCTCTCCCACAGTAAGTTGTTGCTGATAGCGTCTGACTAACGAATCCGAAGTATTTTGCGTAGACAACTGTTAATAAATACTTGTATCTACTGGATGATGCCTTTCTTAGTTCTCCATGTTTCCGCTCCATACAGTAGAACTGTCTTGATATTTGTATTGAAAATCCTTATTTTGGTTTTGGTTGAAAGTTGTTTGGAGTTCCAGATATTTTTCAATTGTAGAAATGCAGCTCTTGCTTTGCCAATCCGCGCCCTCACATCTGCATCGGATCCACCGTCGTTGTCGATGATGCTGCCCAGATATGTAAAGGTGTTAACGTCCTCCAAAAAATCTCCCTCAGGAGTGATTCGGTTGGTGCATGTTGTGTTGCATTGGAGCTATAGATTGAAAGTTATAAACAGGGCACTTCATTGGAAGAAATCGATTATGGACCTAATCAAGATCCAAACCTATATGCTTTTTATTGCTTAGACCAATTTATAAATCCCAGTAATATGTATGCATTTTTATTCGAATTTGTCAATTGAGAATTCTTAGTCGATTATAAAGAGCATATGAGCCTAGACTGGATATTGTGGAGTGTCACGATCTAAGTCTTGATTTCCACCCTTTTTAGGGGTCTTGTTTCAGTATTAGTATGAAAGAAGTAACAGAGAATAAACAGTTATCTAATTCTGTTTATAGTTTTCAATTATTACTTAACTAGTATCAGTGTCAATGACAACTGACTTTATTCTAAAAAGCATAGTTACTTTTTGAAATATTTTTGTACAAATCATTGATTTAAATTCAACTGCAACCTATCGATATGAGACGTCAATTTTCAGAAACAAAAACAATGAAAAACATTATCATTTTGACACGACATTGTACATGTATCATCCGATACTTATTCTTCTAAAGTTTACTTGATCATTATTTGAAAACTGTTTGCTAATCGATTCGTAAATGCTTTCATCTCATTTTATGATGAATTATTGCAAGGTATCACAGTAGTTTTGTCATAAATTTATTTGTGTTGATTAATGAAAGCATGACAGTCGATATCAGTTTATAAAATTATTCGATCAATAAATACAGACCGATATCATGTTTGTGTAGTATTTCGATGTTAATAGAGTTTAACTTTACACATTGGAATCATCGATCAATCATACTTAAACCACCACTGGAAACCTGGACGGCCGTTTTGTTCTGGTATGTGATTCATAAGCGACACCTGCATTTCATAGGATTCGAACCCGGGACCTTAGGTTTTACGCGCGAAAGCTTAACCAGTGGTCCAGAGGTTCAAATCCTGCGAGGTGCAGGAGTCGTGAATATGCATTGCTGATCAGTCCAGTGCTTTCATGTTTTTAATGGTGGTCTAACAGTGACTGACTGATGATTTTAATGTGTAAAAACACTAATCTCCATAACTCTAATTTCAAAAAAGAATTCCATTTCGTAAATCGTAAAGTGGTCACTTGTTTGAACGACTCAGCATTCTATGCCCATGTTGAGACGTTGGTTGGTTAGAGATAATTGATAGAAAACCCTGAATTAGTGCTACTATACATCAGTTGTTGTTCGAACAATACACTGGGGGTGCCGTAGACTATGAATTTATGTGACCCCTGATACAGATTCAGGTAGCATATGTTAGTTACCTGAGGATTAAAAATAAATCTTTTTGATATGTACTAGCTAACACGAAATATAGGTCCAAAGTTTGCTTACGAAATGAAAGTATGTTTTCGGTTGGATTGTAATCTGAAACCGGGAAAAAACTAAACCTTTGCAAAAAATTAGTTTTTTCAACTAATAACGATTTTAGTTAATGAGCGCTACATTATGTCTCATACTTTAGTTTGACTTATTATTGAAAATAAATATTACTCTTGTATTTACAAACTCAGATTAACCGTTTAGTCATTCAACTTTTATTTGGTGTTTACATTTTCCACTTTTAATAGGTAAAAAGGGTGTAAAAATCATTTTAGATTTATTATTGTTTTCGAAACAAAAACGTTATCATTCATATTTCAGAGATTGTTTAATGACACAATATTTTTTTATTTCTAATTGAGGGAAAGGCTTGGTTACATTCCAATTATTAAACAGAATATACGAGATGTGATATTGGTAAGTTTTGTCAATAAAATTCATTCTTCAGTTTGTCATTGTTGTTGTTGTTATTTTAGTCATAGATCGTTAAAAGAATAAGAAGTTCCATTGTTTTGTTGACTTCTAACGTTAATACTTCATATCACAATTAAGTTTACATAAAAATACTTCTAAACAGCAAATATATATACTACCAAGTTTGTTTTGCTCTTACATTTAAGTTTGACAGTGCATATAAAATCCTATAGAAACTGATAACAGCTGTGCATCTAAAAATCACTTGGATTTTCAATCTGTTATAAAATGGCTGTTAAAAATGCATCACTTCACAGAAAGTACACAAAAACCAAAGCAACATTGAATTTCTTAAGTCGTGATCTCTAATTTTTTGACTGCATATATATCACGTACACTTAATTGCTGATTATTAAGGATACACTGAAAAATTGCTTTCAATACTCAAGCTCCTTTCATTTCTCATCGTCAATAACAAAAAAAAAAGAAAATTAAAAACCTATGAAAACTCTTGATATCTCGATAATTCTGTTTGCTACGCCTTGAGTCAAAGTACGGTTTAGCTGAGAAATATTTACGTTGCGTACATTCATAGTCAATTTTTACGTTCATTATTGAATGTATCTAGAGATGGATCATCATGCCTATGTAATTCCTGACTTTATGTTTATTTTTCAATTAGCCATAAAAAGCCTTGCTGTAATGATCATGAATTCCGAAAAAATAACTTTGCATACTACTGAAAGATAATAATATTTTTGTGGACTATGCATGATCTTTATGAGAATCATGGTGAAAACCATTGATTACTAATTTTAATCGGACAAAACGTCAGCAGAAAAGTAACGTAGTTGTCAATCAAGTGGATTATTTGGTGAATTTTGAAGTATATTTTGTCAGTAAACGCCATAAACTGTTATCCATGAGCACAGTCAGTAATATAATATCAGATTCCTTAAATAATTTGTAAATTTTTTCAAGAATTTATCCACTTAGACAGTTTCCCAAAATATTCCATATTTATTTACTGGATCAAACTGAATCGATTTCATACAAGCTAACTGAAATATATGTAATATGGATGCATGAATTAAGTCTAAAAGACAGAGCTAGAATGCTTTAAATCTTTTGTGAAATGAGTTTATTTTGATATTTTAAAAATGTTTTCATAGTTACCTACTATTTACTCTAATTAATTACTGATATGAATAAAATAACACGTTATTAGCAAACATTATCATATTGGTTACCAGTATTTTTATCGTTCCAGCAAATAACTGCTACAAATTATTCCAATTTTTATGAAAACCGAACATTAAGATTATAAATTCAAAATAAAATGCTAATCTTGTGCACTTGGAAGTAAATCTGTCATGGTAAAGAGGACAAAATTAGCATAGATTCTTGTAAACAATAGAAAATTATCAGTCTGTGTCTCATTAATTAGTGAATATTTTCTAGAGTTAGTTAACTGTACAGCTTCATTCCTGTGATCTTATTCTCAAAGAACAGTTTTAGACTGTAAATATTTCCTGAGAGAAAGTGTGTATCATTTTCATATCTTCCTTCTTGTTCGATTAATAGATAATTATCGGTAATTAACATTTTCTAGTCTGTACCAGAGATAAAAGTTCCTTAAATGTGTCCTTGACTACTTTTGTAGCCACAAAAGGCTTATCCTGTTGTTCACTCTATTCAACCCCATAAGATGACAAACGATGATATATGCATTCTTACTAATTTTGTACATGTATATTCTTGAGTCTTATCATTTGATTACAATGTAAAAACAAACGGTCGCATATAAGTAGTCTTGTAGATGTAAATATTTCAAGTATATGATTAATATGACAGAGAGTAAGAATGAACAGACAAATGTAGGGCAATCCTTGACTGTAACTAGCCAGAAAACACTTAATTAAGTGTGAATCAGTTGTCTGACAATAAATAAAAAGAAATATAGGGAAGTTTAGATAAATATGAACATCGATGAGAGATCCAAATTAACGATATTTATATACAAAACAAACTATACAATGACACATCCAAGAGTTGGACAGGTTTTTTTTTATATTAACCGACCAATATTAACTTATGATACAATTGTAAGCTTAATGAATTGTTTATATGTGAATATTTGATTGTCTATTTTAAGTCAATTCTTGGTGGTATGAAAACGTTACAACTGGAATTTATTCAAAATCGAACTGCTGAACTAGCTAAATGTCTTATGGACAGTTCTTTGGCAGTAGACTATACTTATCCTGAAGTGAGTTGATCAACAACTTCTAATAAATGATGTTTGCAAATTGTACAATATTCTTAATGACTAACTATGGTTTCCTACAATCTTTGTGCTATTCAGCTTGTAAGTGTTTCTACACATTTAAATTCACTGACTGTATTGATGACAGTTGATCAGCCCTTCTGTTTTGTTTTGAGCTATTTATTGAAATTGAGAATTTTTTTTAGAACGAATAAAAATATCTTGTGAAAAATAGATAACTAATTAAAACATAATATCGTGATACATTTTTTCTTGTGTATAATTGAACAATTGAAATTTAAATGATATTCTACCGGCTTCATATAATATTTAAGTGAATTGTGATAAGTTGTTGATTGTGATTGTTTCATCATTTTATAAACTATTTACTTCATTTCATCATAGATGATTTTTTTCAACTTTGAAATTAACATAGTGCACATGATGTCAAATCATGTAGATTGAAACTTGATCGATAGAAATCGATCATCACTAAAAAAAACAATTCGATACACATGACATTGGTCACTATCAATTGAATGACCACTTGTAAACTAATTCTTATTTTATGATAACATCACATAAAATTTCATCCAACATGGCATTTTCACCATGTCATCTGAGTAAGATTTACTTTCATAGTCATCGTTATTGTAGGAAGGTGTTTATAGAAACTTTTCACTTCTGTAGTGAACATGATGAATCGAAGATGGTAAGATAATCACTGGAAATGAGAAAGCACCAGAAAATTGTTATGTTGTAGTATGTGATCCTTCAGTAGAAGTACGAATCCATTAACTCACTGCAAAATGAACATTCACGTTTCATGACAAGTGCTTAAACCTTAAAGCATTGAATTGCATTCCCAAAAATTGATATTGTTACTTCTGATGAATACCTATTGTCCGATGTTGGAAACTGATATTCATAAAATAATTTTACAAAAGTCATATTAATGTTCAATTACAAACTGAAGAAATAAATATGTCGAATTATCATCTTCAGTTCACTTATTATTTATACCATAAATGAGTTTCTAATGCATAGTCAAGTAGTGATTAATGAACAGTAAAAATGAATATTTTTTTTTCAGTATAATTAAACACACATACGCAGCACATACAAGGAAATTATTGTGAAAAAGTTTACAATTGAAAGCGATTATAGTATCATAAATAAATAATATGTACAAAATTACATTTATAAAATTTATTAATCCATCATTTAATTTTACGCCATAGAACTTTTTCGATGAAGTCGATGAAATTTGGCATGATCCAGGAGTTCAGAGAGCTTATTCGAGAGCTACAGAATTCAATTTATTTGATTCAGCTACTTAGTAAGTTATCAAAATTTCATATGATTATTATCAAGTTAAATAGGAAGATGTTTGTAACATTGTTCATTAATATAAATTATTTTACTTCATTCTAACTTGTGATGATCATGTTCATTCTTAATTGAATTGAAAAGTTTTCCTCGAAATTCACGGTTAGATACTTTTCACCTTAGTTCTTACACCTAAATAAGTTATTAGACTGAAGTAGACATATCACTTAGAGGCTAAACGAAAAAGTAGAGATGCTCTCTTAATTATGTTATTTAACAAGAGTTGGCTTAATTTTCTGGAGAAACAAATATAGGTTTATAAATAAATTGTGAATTTATCATAACATTTAGGGTTAACCAATAAAATGTTTCTCCTCGTTTTTTATTTTTGCATTCAGATAACTGATTAGGCCACTGTAGAGAGAGTTTCTTAATCTATTTTAAAGATTTACACGACTGTATAACACAACGAATGAATAATCTGTTTCCCTAAATTAGTGCATAGAAAATGCTTGAACAATTTTTTATGATTGATTGAAAGAGAGAATTAATCTCTTAGTACAATTATTCAATGCATTTAGCACGATGATATTAACTTAAAAAAAAAACATTTTATATCAATGCTTAAAAGCATAAAATGATAATTTCAAATTCAATTAGTTTACTGTGAAAATGCTTTTCAATTAATAGCATTTTCCTAAAACTTTGAAAGTATTCTTCTAGATAATGTTTAATGAACCGGGTAAATAGAGAATTCCGGATGTTTATGAAAATAGTTACAACAAATAATCATCTACAAATGATTGAATATTTATGGTAGTTTTTTTTCAAATATGTTCATAATTGAATAAAACATGTTTTAGTGTGTCGATTTACTGCGTGTTCTTAATCTTTCGTGATTGGCTCGTCCAGACAATCGTTACTAAATGGCGTCTGACGGTTTATAAATCAGAAGGTGAACTCGTAGTGATGAATACGTTTATTTGGGACACACCACAAAGCGAAGCGAAGAAACAGTGAATAAAAGGGATGGAGCGACCTGAGTTGGAG
>OX103974.1:9286837-9308524 GCA_944470395.2 Schistosoma turkestanicum | reverse complement strand
CATTCTAAGAAATTTTCACTTCTATAAAATTTGTTTTGTGGAAATTAAGCCATTATGATGATTAACATTAGTCCCTAAAGAACGTACTAAATTTGTTGAAAAGCGATCCTAAAAATCGGTAAGCATTAATCCATTCAGCTAAACTAATTTATAAAGCTTTTTAAAGTATGATAAGTTGATGTCAGTGGATAATTTTTTTTACCAGAGAGAGTGAACAATCATTTCCACTATAACATCTGTAATATATACACAAAATATATGTCACTTATAATCATTATTATCATTAAATTGTGTGCATGTAAATGCTTACTTAAATATCATAAATTCATAAGGGAAAGGCTCTTTTATTGATTGTTATTTGGTTGAAATGTTTCTGTTCAATTCAATGAGCAAATTTCTTTTTTCTCTAATATCTAATCTTCAAAGTGAAATGATTATTTTCGTTAATCTGTGTACTCTACTCTAGTCATTGTACATTAGTTTTATGCACATCATAACAATTAAGTATGTATAAGGTTAACATTTTATTTAGCTAATTCATTTATTGAATCTTTAAAAAATTATCGCAGTATCATTGTAGTGAAAGAGAACGCAGGCGGGGCAACCGAATTGAGTTTAACGAAAATTACAGAGTTACTCAGTAAAATAGGAAAACCATATCATAAATCGTTCATTTGCAAAATAACAGTTCATCATATCGAACTGGACTGTTGCTGTTGCAAAACATCAATCCATTGTCACTATTCATGCGTTTCATACAAATTCCATTGTGTTCTAACTCTTCCTTTTTTGATCTTCCCCCCCATCTTCGGCTGCCTGACATTACGTTGACGCTCACGTCATATACTACTTATAAGTAGCTCGCACCACAGCACCACATCATTACATCGACTATATTTTTTACATTCCGTCTAGAATTTCAAAATTAAATTTCAGTTTGTTGATTTTATCAATATTCAATGGCACTGATGCATTCAATTTTTTAAATCGTCAGTTTTTGAATCATCTAGAAATGTTTAATTTTAATTTTCTTTTTTCTTGAATCATATTTATTACCTCCGGCTATGCCATTTTACTAACAATGATAAGTTTATCATATTTACTAATTTAACATTTGCCATAGTTACATTTTATTTTGTTATATGTTAACGTTGTATGGTGGTGTTATTTGAATCGGTGCATACATGTGTCAATTTCTAAATCACTTTGTACATATCTTTGTTCATACAATAATTTTATGCTCTATATTAAACAATGAATATAATTTTCTTCATTAAAATTATTCTGTAGATATTTACGAAAAGTTCCTATGATTGTGTTCTTGAATAAAATTGACCTTCTTGAAGAAAAAATATGTAATGGTCATAGAATAGACAATATTCATAGTTTGGCTGAGGCTTGGCTTCAGTCTACCAAATGTTCACGACATAAGACATTTGATGGAAACCGACAAAAAAAGAATAGTTCAACAGAAAAGCCTTCACATTCGCTGAGAGCGAATTCCATTCCACCCTCTGAAAAGCAAAGCATGACGTCAAATCTCATACAATGTTTTAAGTCATTACCTTCAGCATCGGTTAAGTGCAATCAAATCAACCGGAAATTAAGTAACACATTAGGAGGGGATTCATCGATAACTGATCACTCTCTGAATAATAATATTATATGGACTGATCAACCACATATAAATAAACGATTCAGTAGTACAATGACATTACATTCATCATTTCGATTAAATAATTGTCCTGAATATTGTTGTTCAGTTCCTCCGTTACCCTGTAAACAAGCATCAAATGGTTTAAGTAGCCGTTTATCATGTACAACATTTATTGCACGTCTACTAGCTGATTCTCCATATTGCAATTTTAAACTAACTGGTAGGTTATATATATGTATATGAAATGCGGAAAATTGATGTCTTTATTTTATTGCTACTTAAAATGTCTCATATATCTTCATATGAAAATATGAAGAATAATTACGTCTTCTCACTATTCTTTCAAAATTTATAAAATGGATTAATTGTCATTTAAATTATTGATGAATTTTATAATATGTAAAATGAATAGATGCTTTACAAACTGAATCACATTTACATTGATGAGGTTAATTGTGCATTATTAATAAGAAAATAATATAAGATCTTGCAAACAACCTATTTTACATAGTTCAACCATTATATAATGTTTTCTACTGATTTGTTTGAATGATTGTCCATACTTGATTACCAGTAAAGGTATTTACTAATCATCACTATTTACTTATCATCAAAAGTTTTAAATCTTAGTTGAGGTGGTCGAAATCTAGGCCACTCTTTACATGTTTTATGAATGTGAATAACACATGAAAATTTATTTTAAGTTGGAACAATCACTTTTCAATTTGTTAAATTATTCAGATTTTACATAATAGTTCATTTGAATTCCTTAAAATGTCCTGTGTGAAAGTTTACCATACAATTCTAAAGCCCACAGAACTTTGAAATGGAAATCTACCAAGTATTCATTAAATCCTATGAAACTGAAGTACTAGTTGTTCATCTTGAAAGTTTGCTTGAAACACATTTAAACAAGATCGATCTGTAAAGGCTTGTTTTCACAGATTAAATCTTCATACACCAGCCTACCTTTATTTTCTTAACATATCACAAAGTCATGACAGTTGCATCATACTTGTGTGATATGATGATAAATTACTCACTAACAAATAAAGAATAATTTGGTGTATCTTTTTGATTATTCTTTGTAATTTCATTTTATTAAAATAATAAAAACCCATTTATCCTACACTACACTCATCAACGAACCCTAATTTCCTTTTGAGATGAAATGAAAACTGATGATAATAATAGGGAAAGCGTTGTGAAAATATGAATTCTGAAAATACTATCCGAAAGATTACTACGTATATTTTATACTATGATTATGTCAAGATCTAGTATATTTTCATGTCCTCTTATTTTTAAGCTTCTATTTAATTCACACATTTATATCATTCTTTAGTGTTCAGATTAATCATCAATTAATCATTGACCTATTACTCAGGTTTTGTATCACTGATGACTAAGTCGTGTACTTATTGCAATTTCCTAACAGTGTATTTGAACTGAGTACAATACAGAAGTGATCTCTATTCTGTCTTTGTTCTATGGAACTCGAGGACCAGTAAGTGTTAAGGTTATGCTTTTCCATTAAATAGTGTATCGATCGATAAGCAGATATCACAATCCTATTGACAACATAAGTGAATAAATTAATAATCAGGTTGGACAGAGATCAGCTGAATGCTCTCCCATAATTGCGGTCTGATAATACGAATCAAAATAACAAACTGAAGTTGCGTAAACTGACATCGGGTGATCACTTAAAGTAGATTAGATTGTGAAGTGCTTAGTATAATCTAGAATATCTATACCAAGAACCTGTCCAGTTTAAGGTAGATTATTTAAGTCACTGAAAATGTTGCACACTAGTTTTCGCGTATCGGCGCTCAGCAGTGATAAGAACTAGGTCAAAAGTACGAAAACATTATTCAGCTTACTTAGTGACCAACATTAACTACATCGCTTTCAAAATATTTTTTTGGTTTTGACAATGATTTTTTTCCTCCTGGATTTAGTGTAAATGTGATCCAAATAGAAAAATGCATTGAAAATACAGAATTGAATCCATAATTAGTGATACTTATTTAAGTTTAAACATTCCCACTCTTAACCAGTAGTCTACCAAAGAATACATCCATTCTTCAACTACTGTATACATCTGTAATTTAAGCAAATATGTTTTCATTCACATTTTTAAAATATCAATTCCATTTCAATACCGAACATTATTCAACGAAAAAAAGGTTACTATTTATACTTCTGATCTTTTTACTAAACCTACAGCTCAACAAAGGGCGGAATTTTTAACATGCCTTCTACCAACTACCAAACCACTTAAACACTACTTTGATAGCATCACCAATTATCGTAAAAAAGGTAATAGTACTGATAAATTTGTTCAGGCCAATGGTGAAGATGACATTTCCAAGCTATTTTCACAACAGCCTAAATTTATTATCAAACATCCCGAAACAGTTAGAACTGCGTGCTATATTAAGCACTTATTTGAGGTACGTATTAAACATACTTTGACTACGTTTCTTATTGAATACACAAAATGAATGAATATTTTTTAATGACCTACTTCATAATAACCTGTATAACTTAAGACCATTTAACGGACTATAATTTATTCACTGAAGTAATACATACTTCACTCCTCTCAATATCGATTAATATCTGTTTTTATTTTATTTTTATTGGTTGTTTGAATCTTCCCGCTGATATTTAGCACTGCAATCGATCAGTCTCAGAGTTTATGTTCACTTCAGGACTCGAACTTACCACCGTTCTGGATAATTGAAGTGACAGAATTACAGAGGTTTAGTACAACTTTCTTCCAAGATACTGACAAACTCAGAGAATTGAAGATTTCTCTTACCAACAAGTTCCAGGCCTTACAAAATCTACTTGAAGATGAGGAATCTACTATAGAGAACAACTGGAAAGGGATTGAAGAAGCACAAACCAGAAGAAACGTCAGCATAAAGAATAGATCTCTGTTGAAACCTTAGACAAAATTCAGGAAAGGAAAAACTAGAAGACAACAATCAACAGAAGCCGACCAAGAGCGAAAGGAGCCAAATTACAAGCCGAATGCACAGAAGCAGACAAGTGAGTGATGAGGATTATAAAAGCTAGTTAGCAAAAATATGTGGAAGACCCAGTGGTCACAGCGGAATAAGCTGCAAGAGAGGAAATATGATGCAACGAAGAAGTCAGCTTTGAAATATCTTAAATCAGAGTGACCAGTCACGAACTAGAAAAAAAATCAATCATTGGGATAAAAGAACAGTGGAATAGTGTTGAATAGACCAGCCCCGCTGAACTCACATGTTACGTCTTAACACTGACCAATAGGTATAGACGACGCCTTAGTAACCAATGCTGAACAAAGACGAAAAAATTGCTACTCTGTGTTTGACAATCTTGGTTCATTACTAACTATCTCTGAATGAAGAATAAGAGCACATGTCCGATGACTGTCAGTTCATGAAACTCAATGGATAGCTTGGATGCAGATAGATGATTTGGACTTCGCAGATGATCTATCTCTTCTGTCCCATACTGAGCAATTCATGTAGGTGAAGAAAGTCAGTGTAACAGCCACCTCTGAAGCATATGGCCTTAACTATACTATGGAAAATCTTCACCCTAAGATTCAGCACAGCAATCACCAACCGAACTACACTTAATAAACAATCTTTAGGAAGAGACGGAGAATTTTACTTACCTATACGGCATGGTTTATAAACAAGGATGATGTGATGCATCCCAGAAATCGAAGAACGTTTGGAACTCAAAACAAATATCAGCCAACACCAGTCAGTTGGTTTAAACTTTAACATTGGAAGATTTATTGTACGCAGCGAAAAGTTAGAGAACTACTACAATCATCATGAATATGGTACACGTATTTATATACAGTTATTTATGCTAGATAACACCAAGGTTTTTATTTTGAAGTAGAATTCTAGTAGGCAAAGGAATATCATCTAGATAATAAGCTAATTGAAACAGATTTAGTTTGAAGATAGTTAACAGTTACATAATAAATAAATGAAAACATTTTCAACTATTCCAATTGTTTTGTGAGAACATAAAAATTCATTTTTCTTTTTTCAATTCAAAGTTTTTGGTAAATCCATGAACTAAAATGACGAACAACAATATATTTATATATTTATTTTTTAGGAGCTAATAAGACGTGGATCAACTTCCTATTGTGAGAATCGAACTTGTTTATTTTATTATACATGTGCAGTAAACACTAACACAATGAATCATATCTTACAAGCTTGTCAACAATTTCTTATTCAAGATCATCTTGAACGATATGGACTTTTGTAAAATAATCTTTTTTTTTGTATGTTATTTATCCAATGTAAACTGATCAATTTTGTAATGCCTTATTTTTGCAATTACATTGATATTACATTGATATATTATAAAATGTTAGTGTTTTTGTAATTATTATTGATAGGATTTTTAATACAAATGTAACATTCAAATTACTCGGTATAAATTTAATTTATTTTCTTGTAAAATAATGAGATTATTACAGTTCATATATAGGATAAGTTGTATTCTCTTCAGTTTGCACATGCACTATGAATTCAGTTGATGAGTACTTTTATCAGGAAATGAGTGATTATATAGACCAATTAGCTTGCACCTACTTAAATAAACGTAATTCACATTTGAAATCATCAGTCAATCACAAACCTCCAAAACTCTGTCCCAAAACGTAATTCAGTCAATTAACGAAATTCTTAAAACTATTTATTGAAGATATAGTACATTTCTAGTCTTGATGTTGATTAATAAAACAATACTATGTGTAGGTTTTGGACAATCATGTAAAAGCGTACAATGACAAATTTCAATTGATAACTCAACTCATTGTAACTTCTTGGTTATCTGTAAGATGTAGCTTCTAGTCAAATGATAGTTGAGAGAATAAATTGAAGATTAACATATTATGTGAATAGGTTATTTTGTTACCTATATATATATATATATATATATATATATATATATATATATATATATATATATATATATATATATGATACAGTGCTTTCAACAAATGCTTTGATATCTTAGATAAATTCT
Source organism: Schistosoma turkestanicum (assembly GCA_944470395.2). Lineage (NCBI taxonomy): Eukaryota > Metazoa > Platyhelminthes > Trematoda > Strigeidida > Schistosomatidae > Schistosoma > Schistosoma turkestanicum. Next base: position 9,301,806 of record OX103974.1, on the reverse strand, counting down.
GAATTTTCCTTTCTCTGGTAGATTCGATGAACTAATTTAAATGACGAGAATCGTGGATTTCGTTTTCCGATATACACCTTATTAAATGTTTCTGACGTGCCTCATTTCAAGTTAAAACTATTCTTTAAACCCAGACTTGATAGATAGATAGACGGAGCTCAATCGGTGTTGAAGGACCGGATAAACTTGACAATAGTCACTACAAAGTGATTATTCAATTTTGAATATCTCAGTCGTTTTGAAGATCATCCTAGACTGGAGATGCATAGTGGTAACTTATGGGACTGGAAAACTCACTAACTCACATCCAAATTCAATATGAAGCATTTTTGTTTTTCTGATGAGAACTTACTGGCAAGAAACCTGAATCTGAGATTTCTAACTGACTACCTCCAACCACTACCTCCAACTACACACTCACACTCAAGAAGTTGCACTGATGCTGTCCAAAGAAGCCCAAAAAGCACTTGTACGATAGGAATCTCATTGAGGCAGGATCATCAAAGCATCGTTCAAAACATAGAGAGAAAGGACTACTATATATGCCATTTAGAGCTATGCGTCCACCAACGATAAAAATGAGAACGATAAAGAGCAACTCTACGAGAGGCCTCAGTCAATCGTTGAGGAATGCCCATGAAAGCACTTGATCATTCTAATGGGAGACCTAGATGCAAAGGTTGGAATGGACAACACTGGATATGAAGACATCATGAGACGAAATGGACTAGGAGAAAGGAACGTAAACGGTGAGAGGTTTGTAAATCTATTCGCCTTCAATAAAATGGTTATACGTACCACTACATTCGTATACAAACGCATACAAAACCCTATATGGATTTCACCAGACCACACTACACAGAAACAAATCGATCTCATCTACACCAATATAAAGTTAACAACGACCATGGAACACGAGCAGAGAAAGTCAAAGCGCAGGCCGAATACACAAAAGCAAACAAGAGGGTCAACAGGAGTGTTACAGCTGATGAGCCCAAATATATGCAAGATCTAGCAATGATTGCAGAAAAAGCTGCAGGAGAACGAAACATATAGCACAACTATATGATACAACGAAGAAGCTTGATAGAAAATATGGCAAACCAGAACGACCAGTCAAGAACAAGGAAAGAAAAGCAATCACCGACCTTCAGGAACAACGAAACAGGTGGGTAAAGCACTTTGAAGAACTCTTGAATAGACCACTTCCAGTTAACCAATCCAACACCGAAGCAGCAGCTACAGATATCTCAGTTGGTGTTGACCCGCCAACAATTGGAGAAGTCAGCACGGTAATCAGAAAAATCATGAGTTGTAAAGCAGAAGGACCCGACAACATACTAGCTGAGACACAGCAGTTACTGCAAAGAAGTCCTACTCTCTCTTCTTCGAGATTCGGGAAGAAGAACAAATACCAACGGGCTGAAAAGAAGGACAACTCATCGAGATACTAAATAAAAGAGATATCAGCGAATTCGATAACTATGGAGGAATCACTCTACTATCAGTGCCAGGAAGATTCTTCAACTGAGTGTTGTTGAACCGAATGAAAGATTCAGTAAACACGAAACTTTGAGACCAACAGGTGGGATTCCATAAAGATCGGTCTTGTGTTAACCGGATCGTGACACTACAGATCATTGTAGGACAGTTAATCGAATGGAATCCATCGCTATACATCAACTACAAGAAAGCGGTTGACAACGGGGACAGGTGTACAACATCGCACGGAATTCTTACAATGGGCTACACTGAAAAATCGTGCATACAGTGCAGCTCCCTCATTCCAAGTTAAAACCGGTGTCAGACAACTTGCTTACTCTCACTCTCTATTTTTTTCTTCTGCTGGTAGTCAACTGGATTATGAAGACGTCAAGATCTCACGGGAGGTAGGGTATATAGTGAACAGCTTGGATGTAGCTAGGTAATTCAAACCACGCAGATGACCTGGCTCTTCTATCCTACACACTATAACAAATGCAGGAGAAGACGGTCAGTGTATTAAAAACCTGTGCAGCAGTAGGTCGCAATATACACAAGGGGAAAAGCAAGATCCTCCGAAACGAGATAATATGAACCAACCACATCACACTTGACGAAGAAGCTTTGACAGATGTATATTTTTTACGTATCTGAGCAGCACCATTGATAATCAAGATGGATCTGATGCAGATGTGAAGGCGCGGACTAGTAAAGCGAGAATAGTATTTCTCCAACTGAAGAACATCTGAAACTTATAGCAATTGTCAGTGGATTCATAGACTCACAGAATGCAGACAAATGCTTACTGGTGATAGAAAGAGTTCATGATGAAGAAAAATGATGTTGCACGAAACATCAATGAGTTTTAATGCAACTGTTTATGGTATGTAAACCTCAAGGAACCTGTTTGACTAACTCTAGATGCATTATTAGTAGTCTTTATAAACCTATGATCATTCAGAAAACTAAAGGCCTCAGAGCTTATAGCAATATGCCTGAATCCATACTTATATGAATTCTCCCAGTGATCTGAATTATTACCTACTATCTACAGCCTCAAAAACACAGACTTCTGTGCTAGACCTAACGACCATTAATTAAGCTCAGAGAAATCTGAATCTATCTCTACTAAGTTTTATGCGAGGGTATCAAAAGTATTTAAATTACTACTAACTGTTGTCCTTAATATAACTAGTTTACTAGGTCTTGGGATCTGTTTGTCTAACCCGAAGTGCAGACATGCCTGTCTGTTATGTTGAAGTTTTGCATTTTTGGCTTCCATCTATTCGTATGGTATTTTGTAAATTATGCTTCAAGGAAAAACCAGAGCAAAATTTAAACATAACATAAATGTCCTTAATTTTTGGTTTACTGGATTATTTACCTTTTGGAAACCGATTGGACGTTTTATCTTCGGTCGATCTTCAAATCGATTTGCCCATATTTTGGGATTATTTATTTTGGATCAGTTTGGAGTTGGCTCTATATAACGGGATTGGATTATGGAAATAAAGTATTTTAAAGGTCATAGAAGATTATAAATTTTGAATGTATGCTTCCTAACACTGCTTGATTGATGGTAATGAAGATTAAAGTGATGTCATTTTAAGTGTTCATATGCTGAGATCTGGTAGGCTTAATTCGCTCAGTGTTAAGTTAAGTAAGGTAATACTAAAAAGAAAGAGGCTCAAACTATAAGGCAATCTTGAGATATCAGAGATCCAGGACTAGAAAACAAGGTAGCAGGTGAAACCTTAGGATCCAGATTATTCTGATAGTCGAGTCTTGGCAATCGATACTTACAAAACCTATCTAGGTAGAATAAATGATTTCCAAAACGCCTTAAATACGTGCTACACAAAACGCTTGTTGTCTTAGAACATGGTCGTCCGTGATTCTTATAAATAAGAATGGTCTTTCGAGAGTTTCATTACCAGGGTGTTTGTGTGATAGAGCAGGTCATTAAGTTAATATTTGTTGGTAAAGTGTTGATAGAAAGGCATATGGTATAAGATATGACAATGACGAATTCGCACCTAAGTTTTATAATGAGCATAAGTAGCGCCATGATTGTTCATTGATGACAAGCTTCTGAAAAGAATTAAAGGAAAAGAAAGAAAAAATAACAACAAGGCAAATAGAAATATGAAAATAGCTATGTTTATACTTTCATAGTGGAGCAGACAAAGTTAGTAGATAGAACTCATACTGGCTGCTAAAATAAAATGTATTCCAATTAGTCCCCGAATTAGAGAGTGCAATAATAAAGAACAATGAATTGTAACCTGTATCAAGGTGCTTAGAGTCCTAATAATGTAAGAGAAGGTAAAATAAGAAGCTGAGAGTCTGTGCATTAAAGTTGAAGGTACATAAGCAAGAGCAAAATTTGCTAAAAAAAACATTGATAACTATATTTTTTATTGTTGATCACCTTTTTTATCAATTGCCAACTTCCAGATCATATTATAAGTGCCTAAGTAAGCACATTATAGGTCATCTTGGTAGAATAGCGATCCCAGCATAAAGTCGACAATATGAGTCTAAGGAGTGGCGACCTTATGAGAGCAACCTTAGGATTACTGATTAGTCACCTCATCAATCAAATTAGTCCATCTGTTATACACAATTGCGGATACTTAGTGAAGAACAAGCTTTTATACTTCTTAACTTAGACGGCGGGTACTTTTTTCACGAAGATCGTATACACATAGGTCTGGGATAGGGACTATATTACAGGAGGAGTGTATAAGTTTGTACAGGAGACTAAAGTAAATAAAACCGCGCAACTTCATCAAAAAAACATCAACTGAAATCGTCAACAGAAGCGAAATCAAGTGCATGAACCATTTGGAATACGTGTGGCACACAGACCAACAAATTCACTTCAATCAATCATATTCAAACCAAAGGACAAAATAATAAAGGAAGAAAAACCAAATATCATCCACAAAATAAATTGCACAGACTGTGAAAAACACTACATAGAACAAAGTGGACGGCCTCTCCAGCTTCGTTTACGTGAACACCAATTATCAGTCAAACGCCACGACAATTCTTCGCTTATATCAATACACACGGACAATTATGGACATACTTTCGATTGGAACAATGTGGAAATACTGAATGGGGGGGAGCAAAAACAACACTAGAGAATTTTAAGAGGCTTGGCATTCAGGTCAATCAGCAATTAACAAACACATCGACATTGACCCAATTTATCAACCAATCAGAAAAATCATAGGCGATATAGGATCAAGAAACAGATCAAAAGGGGGATACAATCTCTAGACTCATTATGAAGGAAATTATGAAATGTAGAACCTAGCAATTTTATCTTTCGGGATACTTTGATGGAAATATGTACTGATATAAGTTTAGGTAGTACGTTTTGCTGAGTGTGAGATTTATATTCCTCAAACACATCCAGTCACATTTCTCAATATTTAATTCGAAGTTCCAACGCTTACACCAGTTATCTACATTGTTGAGTTCATACTGCATTGTCTGCGTCACATTTTTAGTTTTATAGATTACTTTTAGATCATCAGCGATACCGCTGATCGTTACGCCTACATTGAGGTAACCGCATATGTCGTTAATGTAGATTATGAAAAGTAGGAAACCCAGGACAATGCCCTTCACAATACTACTGCTGATCGGTCACGGTGTGTTACAGAGGTACAAGTGGCTTGTGCTTTAGATGTAGTTGTACGTTTGAACTGAAGACAAATGCTTTCAACTCTTACCAGTAGTTCCAATCGATCTGTTTTCGGTTTTGGGAGGCGTAGGGAAAGGAAATGTAATGTTTGTGTACCAATCATGATTGTAGCCGATACTAGTGCATTTATAAGACTGATTCTACATTGATTGTAGTTCTGTAACAGATAATTCTAATCTTCTTAAGCATCGGTGTGTGCCTAAGTAATCACTGACTAGTAATGAATTGATTAGATTCGATGATACTAATAAACTGAAAAAGAATGGAACGGGAGACTTTAGTCTAGGTTTTGTTAAACTTCGTGTGACACACCAAAGATGAGACAGTCCACGCATTTAGCAGAGTACTTTTAACATACTAGGCTCGCACTGTCAGGTATGTTAAACACAATGGCACTTTGCATACACTGAAGTATTTTTAACAACTTTGAGAACATTTGGTCAATTTTCGTTTCCACTTAGTAGCACTAAAGTATGTAGATGATTCAAAGATCCGGAGGTTAATAAAAAGTCAAAAAGATTTGTTTGGGATGCAGAACCACCCTATATTGATAGAGGAATGAGTAGTGGACAACAGGTTAAAATACTAGCGGTCGAAATGTCATAGCATGTACACTCTGCTCCATTTAACACAAACAAATTGCGTCCTCCATGGAATTCTGTTTCCATATGTCTCCCCTGAGTGGAATGTCGGCCTAGTAACTAAAGAGGTCCTGGATGCCGGCTCAAGGCTAACGTAACTCTTCAATTTATGCGAAGACAACCTGGCATAATCATCCCGACATTGTTCTTAATTCTCTGAAGTCCACAACTTTACCGCCCCCTCCTCCTTAGGAGAGACATAAATCTCCTGAATCGACTGCAGAGAAGAGCATCTAAATGGGTGATAGGGTTGAAAAACAAACCTGACGAAGATAGACTCCATCACTTGAGTTTATTCCCCCAAAGTAACAGGAGAATCAGAGGTGATCTGATCATGGCACAGAACATATTAAGTACGCTGAATCATCTTAACACGAGCTTCCTGTCAGAATATCATCATCACACCCTTCCAGGTAACCCTCGAAAAATTGAACATCGTAAAACGAACACGCAGGTACGTGCTCACACTTTTTCACTGAGGGTTGATCCCACTTGGAATGTTCTGTCAGTTGAAGTGGTTAAAGTCCCCTCAGTGGATAGTTTTCATGGTGGATTTATTCTCCCTCGCTTGTTGAAATATTCAATATACCTTTCATCATCACACTTTGATCGTCTAGCAGTACATGCTCTGTCAAATAATTAACTTGTTTAATTATTTGGTCTCTGTAACATCCGTCACTGCATTTATTTTTATTATTCTATTCCATAGGTACTGGAAACGATAAATCCTACTGCTCTGAGAAAAAAGCGTCCCCTCGAATTACAAGACATACAAACACACAAATAATAAGCCAGTTAACTACAACTCGTTGAACATTACAAAATACCTGGAAACATGCGGGAAGAAGTAGGAGGAAAGCGAAGAAATCTGTTGTTTTTTACTAGCTAGCGAAGCTAATATTGGATACATAAAGAGAAACTGATGAGAACAAATGATTGTGTGAACGGTCAACTTTTACGTCCCATATTAGCATTAATCGAAGCACTGACACTAAGTCTCGAAAATGTCTGAGAGAAACATGAACTGTTGAAAACAATTAAGTAGTATGATGTATAGCGTTAAAAAGAAGAAAGTTAATGAAATAGATCGGCACCTAATTAGTTTTACAAATCTCATTCCTTATTACAATCACAAATGCGTTACTTAATTGGCATTTAAAGCATTTAACAACTCTGTCTAATAACTACATCAGTAGTGCGACATGTATCTCCGGCTGATAAGTTCAGCAGAGAACGAAACATACCTTCTGAATTCGATTGTTAATTGAGTTCAAAAATGCCACGAAAAGATAAGAACAGTGATGTAGAGTTCATTTGAGATTCTTATTGAAAAAATACACTTCACTAAAATATCCTTGTTTTAATCGAATTGTTATTTATAGATAAAATATTTATTTATTTTTAATCGATACATTGTATGACAGACCTGATTTGGGGCTATCATTTCAAATAGCTAGCTTGTTCCCAAAAATTCAGAGCCATGATTCATCATCAATTAAGACGTAAGAACTGCATAAAAATACGTTTGAAATTATACCTCCCACAATTCGAATACATTCCACATTACCTGGCTAATAATAATCACATTCTAATAGTACATTCAATGCGTAAACGACTGGGCACTCATTAAGTATATAGTTCTTTTGCGATTCAATTGATATTTGATAATTGTGATTTTAGATTATTTCTCTACAGAAGCTCTGATCAGATTACCTAGTAAGAAATTGACTTTATTGAATTCCACTCACTCTAAATGTTGCTTCCGGCAAATATAACTCAACATACTTCTTGTTGTTCATTCGATTTTTGATTTAAAATGTCTTTGAAACATTGCTTATGCGTCGTGTAACAACTCAGCGACCAACCACTGTTGAGACTGTGTGTAGAGAACTGAACAAAGTACCCAAATGGATCGATAAAGTTTCCTATATTTATCGACTGAGGTGATCAGGACATGTGTTACATTTGTTTAGACTAAAATAATCAGAGATTTTTGTTAACGTAACAAAGGTGCAGATGCATTATCATACTATTTTCCCCTAGATTTTCAGTTTCGACCTTCCTCCATACAATTCTTTCAACTTTATGAATCTGATTTTCGATGAGCGATTCCTTTCATTATGATTGTTATTACGTCATTTCAATCTTTCTGTTATTCACATAATTACTTCTATCTCATTGTGTTAGTATGATAAGATAGATTCACCAAACCTAAATCTTGTTCAAACTTCATATTGTTAAAATCCATTTGTAGTTTCTTATTCTTTTGCTCCTTTTTTCATTCATTTCTCTGTCTTTGCCGATAGTTTTTTCCTATTTCATCATCTTATTCTACTTTAAAGTCTAATAACTTTTCTTCTTCATCTTCTCCCATCTCTTCGAATGTTTGTACTTAGTTTGTTTTTTTTCTTTGTCATCGCTACCTACTTTACTGTTACACTTTCTTCATTATTTGAACTTGAAGATATGATTTATAAATTTGGAGAATTTTTTTCCCAGTCTATTTGTAAAATAAAATTTACTATAATAATTAATTGTTAGTTTTGATTGGTCAATGAAGCGGTATATATATGTACGTATATATATATATGTAATTTTCAGATCTACACACCTTACAAAACAGCTTATTTGAACAACGCAAATATACATTTCGGTAAGTTATTACAAGTTGGTATCTATTGTTCCAAAATCTGCAAACGAAATTTTATGGTGGGCTATGGTTGTAATTAAATGAACATGCTGTTTTACGTTTATCAGAATTGATCATAAATCTAATGAAGTATTTCAGTAGTGAATATTATATTTTCATATTATTCATGTTAACATGCTTTTTTTTCTTCAAAATGTTTAATCCTCCTTATTTATCTATTAAATGCTTTAAATTATCTGTATTAGTGTATTAACATTGTATGACATATGATATGGCATAGAGTAAGCAGATTGTAACATACATTTAAACCATAACAAATAATCGACTTGTTTGTTTGAGTGATCATGAATTTTTTCAGATCATTCGAAAGTTATCTTCATAAAAATGTATTAGTTTGTTTTGGTAAACACTTGTATTAGGAAAGAAAACAACAATACTCCTATTTAGACTTCTTAAAAAAAATAATAAGAACCATTTAAAACTATAGATATACTAAGCACAACCATTTTAAGATTAATATAATACTGAATAACATTATGAGTAATCTGTATTGTTTGTGCTTAATTTCTGTCATAACCTGATAGCTAATAAATAAACGTTTGAAACTAAATTTTAACCCACTGTTCAATATTGAATAGTTTCCAATGGTTCTCCAGAGAATCGTTTTTCTTTTTAGAAGAAGAAAACAATCACTGAATCTTAATAATTAATTGACATACATATTTTATGCATGTATGAAAATGATATCCATACTTCAATAAGGTTGAAAGTGTTGAACATTCAACCATAAACAGAGATTAAAGCATTTTTTTCAGACAACTGATGTTGATTTTCTATCCGCTTATCTGGATATCGAATGTCATTAACTGACTTGACTATGTAGAATTTTCATTAAATCAAGAAAAGAAACTGAATGTTATCTGGTAACTGTAAACTTAGAAATAAAGTTACTTGGGAAGCATCCGATTATTATCTTTGTACGAATTATCAGACATTTAGACAATAACTATTTCGGAATATTCTTTCCGTTTGAAATTATTAAACACAAGCACACTCTTTTTGTTAAAGATTCAGATAATGCTCTATTTATTGAATTATTTAATTGGTAAAATTAAAAGTCATTGACACTAAGATATTGACATGTTCATGATCAATAACGACAGTTGATCTATTCGACAAAACTATTATTATTATTATTATTATTATTATTATTATTATTATTATCTTTAAAGACGAGATATTAATAACAACTTAGAATAAATAGTTAGATAACGCATATTTAACTGATTATCTAATAATCAAATGGAGATATTTGACTGTAGTTTATAGTAAGAAACTGCTTAGTAATTTACAACTTATCTCATTATCAATCGGGAATTTTGACGGAGAAAAACACGTTTAAAAATACATCAATAATTTCGACACTTAAAATTGAATATTTAACTTTGTATATATTTCAATATTACACATTATTATGTTTATTCTTTTCTATATAATCAATCAAAAATCAAATGATATAGTTATAATCTGAAAATGATTGAGATACATCGACAATTTTTTTTATTCAATTTTCATGACTTTACAAAATTTAATGGTAAATAGATGGTGATAAAATTTTAATAAACTTTGTAAATTGAATAGGTATTTTGAAGATTTGTTGATGGTGGAAAAAAAGAGATACAGTAGACGTCCATGTATATCTAGTTTGTCCCTTTACAATGTTCAGTATGTATGCAGTATCAAGCATGTACTAATATAATTATTCCTGAGTATTTCATTCCAAGCTCTATCTCTCACTTTGTTTACATTTTTATCCATCAAATTGGAATGTACTATAGTACTACAGTTTCTGTGGAACACATATGTAGATAGATATGAACGATTAAAATGAAATTCCTAGTGAAAAATCTGGTTGTTATATGTAGTGGCTACCCATTATAAATGAACGGGATAATGTTCGGAAACGATAGATGTTTCATGATAATTATAACATTGAAGAAACGATTGTTGACTGTTTATGGTGTTTCGCGGTCTCAATCTTTTATAAAATTGTTTAGGAAAATTTTAATGACGTATATTTACTGAACATAATCAACCTCCTACACAAAGTGCAGTTTAGAATGTACTATTGCATTATAGATGGAAGAGCTTCAATGATGAATATCTTTGATGTTTGCATGTACACGTATTCAATAAATACTGAAGTTCTGATTGAAAATTAAGAAACTGTTGAATGCAAAATATAACCACTAAGTATGTAAAGATAAAAAGAAAATACTTTGTCATTATTTACAAAAGCGTACTGAGGCAAGAATTCGGTTTATCTCATTGTTGATATTCAAGACGGAATGTTGATTATCTCTGTTAGGTATAGGCGCGACTACATTAAATAAACAGTCTTTTCACATGTTTTATTATGCATAGATTCAGTGTGAATCGTTATCAAATCCAATGTCTGTGTATCATCTTTTCAATACTAGAATTCATGTTCATACAAACTGAAGAGTTATAAAAATATGATAAAACGTGCATCTTAAACTCCACTACTGGTCACAGTTCATCTGTTCTGTTAAGTTTCACTTGGATTCCATTAGCTAAACGAGAAACTGATTTACTTTGGAGATTATGGATAACCTGAATAGATAAATTATTATTTAATGGATTTCTACACATAAATAGGATTTGTCACTTATCAGATTAGGTCACTATTATTTCTTAAAATCATATAAGAAACAGAATAGACTTTAAGATATAGAAACAAACATAGTGTACACAAACTTGTTAATGTTAACTCAATTAAAATTAATTCATTGTATGAATAATCTGATTTGAAAAAATAATATATTGAACTTAAGATAATGATTTATTCGAATTGATTACATTGAAAATTATATCAATTATAACAAGTTGACCATTGGAAATTTAATCTAAGACAATAATAGTACACTGAAATCAGATTAGACTAGTAAGTAACAATCTTGTTCACTGGATTTATTGACAACAGCTACACATGATCTTAGCTCAGAGTGCCGAGCTTATACATGATTTTTATTTGTAACGGTTCATATTCTCTTATTATTGACATGAAGTGCTGTCAATTTTTCAATCTGTATGGATATATCTGTGTCCCGAGTAGATTACCTCGTTATTATCAGTTAATCACAAAATATTTAGATACCTCAAGAAGCGGCTACCAGTAAATATGTGAACGCAATAATTCAGATGATAAAGAATTAGTATTTGAAAAGGACGGTGCTGGGATCATTTACACTGTCATGCACATCAACATTTTAATGAAACAAGTGCATCCAGCAAATAAGTCCGAAATAAAATGGAATGTGGATTCTAAAGTTTACTGTTGACCACTATGCAACTTCAGTAACATAGCGGGTAATTAGATATCGGGAAATATTAGAATGTGTACAAACTTATCAGAATAAGCAATAGTTCTAGTGAAATGTTCGTAAAATTCACTACCAAAAATACTCATTTATAGGGTTTGTAACTTTGTAAATGCGAACATCAAAAATTATTGTCATTTATATTAACAGTCTGGTTTAAAGTGTAAAAGAATTTATATTTGAGATTAGCCCAGTGGTTAAAATTTAAACAATTCGAAAATATCACTCGGTAAGTTGGTTTGACTTTCTTCAGAGAAATGACTAAAATGTTATCAAAAATAAAATTCCTGCCTGTTTCAATCTAGGTACAATCAAATTTCACTTAAGTTTAGTTATTTCTTCACTTGCCAATTAAAAATTCGTTTCTTCTCTTTACTATATAAGCCATTCCGTTACCTACAAAAATGATACTACTTACTTATGGAGTTATAGCAGTGAAATATTTGGAAGGCTATACCGTTTGACACTGGACTATAAGAATAAACATTTTTTCCTTAAACTATCGTAATAAAACGTCCTGTAAGTTTTGTAGCTGAAAATCTGTTATACAAACTAATTAGTTTCTTCGTCGATGAGAACATAATCTTTGTAAATGCATTATGTCAAATTGGTGAATAAATAATAATATTGAAAATCTCTACTTACTTACTTACATACGCCTGTTACCCCCAACGTAGCATAGGCCGCCCACTAGTTTTCTCCGACCAACTCTGTCCTGAGCTTCCCTTTCCAATTTTTGTACATTCTTCTCATATCTTTCTCTATTTATCGGCATAATGTGTTCCTTGGCATTCCTCTTTTCTTTTAACCTTGAGGGTCCCATGTTAGGGCCTGTCTCGTGACGCAGATAGGTGCTTATCGCAGTTCGTGTCCTATCTACTTCCATCACATCTTCCTGATTTCCTCCTCCACCAGAATCTGGTTTGTTCTCTCCCACAGTACGTTGTTGCTGATATTGTCTGACTAAAGAATCCGAAGTATTTCGCGAACGCAACAGTTCATATATACCTGTATGTTCTGGATGATGGCTTTGGTAGTTTTCCAAGTTTCCGCTCCATACAGTAGAACTGTCTTGACATTTGTATTGGAAATTCTGATTTCAGTGTTGGTTGATATTTGTTTGGAGTTTCAGATATTTTTCAGTTGTAGAAATACAGCCCTTGCTTTGCCGATCCGCGTCCTCACATCTGCATCAGATCCACCTTGGTTTTCGAAGATGCTGCCCAGATATGTAAAGGTGTTAACGTCCTCCAAGGCATCTTTATCAGGACTGATTTGGTTGGCGCATGTTGTGTTGTATCGTAGACTCTTAATTTTTTACTTTGTGTATGTTGAGACCTACTGCTGCTACACTGATCGTCTTCTCTCGCATTTGTTTTTGTATGTGCGATAGAAGAGCCAGATCATCTGCGAAGTCCAGACCATCCAGCTGCGTCCTGGCTGTCCATTGTATACCATGCTTCCCTCCTGATATTAACGTCTTCAAAATCCAGTCGATGACCAAGAGAAAGAGAAAGGGTGAGAGTAAGCAACTTTGACTGATACAGGTCTTCACTTCAAACGAGTCAGTCTGCTGTCCTCCGTGCACGATTTTGCAGTTGAATCCATCATAAGAATTCCGTATGATATTGACTATCTTCTCAGGCACGCCGTAGTGTCAAAGAAGTCCCCACAGTGTTTTCCTTTCCACGCTATCGAATTCTTTTCGTGGTCGATGAAGTTGATGTAGAGTGGTGAATTCCATTCAATTGATTGTTCCACAATGGTCCGTAATGTTGCAATTTGGTCAGTACACGATCGATCCTTATGAAATCCAGACTGTTGATCTCAAAGTTGGACGTCTACGAAGTCCTTCATTCTGTTTAACAATACCCAGTTGAAGACTTTTCCTGGTATTGAAAGAAGAGTGATGCCTTTGTCATTCTCACACTTGTTGAGATCGACTTTGCTTGGTATTTTGATCAAGCATCATTATTTCCAGTCTGATGGTACATCTTCATCATCCCAAATCTTGTTGAAGTTTTTTCAGTTTCTTCCACGTCTGCTTTCATTGCCTCTGCTGGAATGTTGTTTGGTCCTGAGGCTTTGCCGCTCTTGAATTGACTAATGGCCATTCTGATCTCTTCAACTGTAGTTGCGCCAAAATCGATTGGAAGGTCCGTAGATGCTGCTGCTGATTACTTTCCCTTCCTTGCTTTTCACTGGTCGTTCTGGTTTACGGTATTTTCCGGCGAGCTTCTTTGTTGTTTCGTACAATTGTACCATGTTTCCGTCTCTTGCAGCCTTTTCCGCCGTCATTGCTAGATCCTCCACATATTTTCGTTTGTCAGCTCTGATGCTCTTCTCCATTTTCCTGTTTTCTTGTGTATTCAGCTTGTGCGGCAACTTTCTGTGCTCTTGTTCGGCTGACATTCACTGCTGCATTCTTGTTCCTCCTTTCTTCAATTTTTGCAAGAGTACCAACAGTGATCCATTCCTTGTGATGGTACTTATTGTGACCCAGAACCTTCTGACATGTTGAAGTGATTGCCTCCTTGATCCCTTTCCAATCGTTCCCTAAGGTTGCTGCCTCTCCATTGAATATATCGTGCAAGGCCTGGAACTTATTGGTGAGGGCTATCTTGAATTCGTAGAGTTCCCGAAGAAAGGCTGTAATAAACTTCTGTGATGTTGTCTGTACCGTTGTCCACTGCTTCTTTGGTTTCAGTTTCATTTTAGCGACCAGCAAGTGGTGATCTGAGACTATGCCAGCTCCTCTCTTGGTTCTCACATCCTCCATGGTTCTTCTGAACTCTTTATTGATACAGATATGGTCGATTTGGTTTTGAGTAGTGGGATCCGGTGAAATCCATGTAGCTTTGTGTATGCGTTTGTGTGGGAATATTGTGCCACCGATGACCAGTTTGTTGAAGGCACATAGGTTTGCAAATCTCTCACCGTTTTCGTTACTTTCTCCCGGTCCATGTCGTCCCATGATGTCTTCATATCCAGTGTTGTCCATGCCGACCTTGACATTTAGGTCTCCCATTAAAATCGTCAAATCCTTTGGTGAGCATATGTCGACGATTGACTGCAGA
>OX103974.1:9181211-9286337 GCA_944470395.2 Schistosoma turkestanicum | reverse complement strand
ATTTTTAGAAGCTTGGCACTCAGGTCAATCAGCAATTAGCAAGCATATCGACATTGAACCAATTTATCAACAAATCAGAAAAATCGTAGTCGACATAAGATCAAGAAACAGATCAAAAGGTGGATACAATCAAAACAAAGCTGCAAACAACGACAGATTTTAGGTCAAACGCAACTAATCAAGATCGAAGTTAACAGAACAAGCTATGGGTCAAACGTGGAGAAATTCGAATACTTCACTTCTATCTGAAGTTTGTGCTGATGATATTGTTCAGAAGAACAATGAAAGCTCCACAACCGAAACATCCAGCTCAGAGAACGAAACACCACAACAAATAATTAGACTGGACTTAAGCCTTCTTTCCCAGAGTGCTTCAAGTTCAAGTGTATGGCATCGAGTGGGATTGTCAAAAAGTGGTTTAGTTTCAAGTATTTGCTAGTAAGATGCATTTGTCTTCTTTCCACTTTCAGCATATCAGATCGATGTAAGTTGGAAAATAAGAAGTAACAGTATTCAGCAGTAAACAACGCTAGACTCGTTATGAAGGAAATTATGAAAAAAGAAACCTAGCAGTTTTATCATTCAGGATACTTTGATGGAAATGTGCTCAAAAATGTTTAGCCTGGATAGGTAATGTACTCCAAGGTCAGTTACTGATATAAGTTTAGGTAGTACGTTTTGCTGAGTGTGAGATTTATATTCCTCAAACACATCCAGTCACATTTCTCAATATTTAATTCGAAGTTCCAACGCTTACACCAGTTATCTACATTGTTGAGTTCATACTGCATTGTCTGCGTCCAATTTCCTGTCACATTTTTAGTTTTATAGATTACTTTTAGATCATCAGCGGTACAGGTAGGTTACGCCTACGTTGAAGTAACCGCATACATCGTTATTGTAGATTACGGAAAGTGGTAAACCCAGGACAATGCCCTTCACAATACTACTGCTGATCGGTCACGGTTTATTACAGAGGTACAGGTGGCTTGTGCTTTAGAAGTAGTTGTACGTCTGAACTGAGGACAAATGCTTTCAACTCTCACAGTTCTGATTTATGAACCAGTAGTTCCAATCGATCTGTTTTCGGTTTTGGGAGGCGTAAGGAAAGGAAATGTAATGTTTGTGTACCGGTCATGATTGTAGCCGATACTAGTGTATATACAGGGCTGTTTGATCTGTAGTTCTTTAGTGATTCTACATTGAATTGTAGTTTTGTTACAGATAATTATCTTCTTAAGCATCAGTGTGTGCCTAAGTAATGACTGATTAGTAATGAATTGAATGGATTCGATGATACTAATAAACTGGAAAAGAATGGGACGGGAGATTTTAGTCTAGGTTTTGTTAAACTTCGTGTTTCACACCAAGGACGAGACTCATTTAGCAGAGTTCATTTTAACAGACTAGGCTCGCACTGTCAGGTATGTTAAAACACAATAGCACTTTGTATGCACTGAAGTATTTTTAAAAATTTGAGAACATTTGGTTAATTGTCGTTTCCACTTCGTAGCACTCAACTATGGAGATGATTCAAAGATCCGGAGGTTCATAAAAAGTCAAAAAGATTTTTTTGGATGCAGAACCACCCTATATTGATAGAGAAATGAGTAGTAGACAACAGGTTAAAATACTAGCGGTCGAAATGTCATAGCATGTACACACTGCTCCATTTAACACAAACAAATCGCGGCCTCCATGAAATTCTGTTTCCATATGTCTCTCCTGAGTGGAATGTCGGCCTAGTAACCTAAGAGGTCCTGGATGCCGGCTCAAGGCTAACGTAACTCTTCAAATAATGCGAAGACAACCTGGCATAATCATCCCGAAATTGTTCTTAATTCTCTGAAGTCCACAACGTCACCGCCCCCTCCTCCTTAGGAGAGACATAAATCTCCTGAATCGACTGCAGAGAAGAGCATCTAAATGGGTGATACGGTTGAAGAACAAACCTGACGAAGATAGACTCCATCACTTGAGTTTATTCCCCCAAAGTAACAGGAGAACCAGAAGTGATCTGATCATGGCACAGAACATATTAAATACGCTGAATCATCTTAACACGAGCTTCCTGTCAGATTATCATCATCACACCCTTCCAGGTAACCCTCGAAAAATTGAACATCGTAAAACGAACACGCAGGTACGTGCTCACACTTTTTCACTGAGGGTTGATCCCACTTGGAATGTTCTGTCAGTTGAAGTGGTTAAAGTCCCCTCAGTGGATAGTTTTCATGGTGGATTTATTCTCCCTCGCTTGTTGAAATATTCAATATACCTTTCATCATCACACTTTGATCGTCTAGCAGTACATGCTCTGTCAAATAATTAACTTGTTTAATTATTTGGTCTCTGTAACATCCGTCATTGCTTTATTTTTATTATTCTATTCTATAGCTACTGGAAACGATAAATCCTACTGCTCTGAGAAAAAAGCGTCCACTCGAATTACAAGACATACAAACACACAAATAATAAGCCAGTTAACTACAACTCGTTGAACATTACAAAATACCTGGAAACATGCGGGAAGAAGTAGGAGAGAAAGCGAAGAAATCTGTTGTTTTATACTAGCTAGCGAAGCTAATATTGGATACATAAATAGAAACTGATGAGAACAAATGATCGTTTGAACGGTCAAATTTTACCTCCCACATTAGCACTAATCGAAGCACTGACACTAAGTCTCGAAAATGTCTGAGAGAAACATGAACGGTTGAAAACAATTAAGTAGTATAATGTATAGCATTTAAAAGAAGAAAGTTAATGAAATAGATAGCCGCCTGATTAGTTTTACATATCTTCATTCCTTATTACAATCACAATACGTTACTTAATTGTCATTTACAGCATCTAACAACTCTGTCTGATAACTAAATCAGTAGTGCGATATGTATCTCCGGCTGATAAGTTCAGCAGAGAACGAAACATGCCTTCTGAATTCGATTGTTGAGTTCAAAAATGCCACAAAAAGATAAGAACAGTAATGTAGAGTTCATTTGAGATTCTTATTGAAAAAATACACTTCGCTAAAATATCCTTGTTTTAATCGAATTGTTATTTATAGATAAAATATTTCTTTATTTTTAATCGATACATTATATGACAGATCTGATTTGGTGCTATCATTTCAAATAGCTAGCTTGTTCCCGAAAATTCAGAGCCATAATTCATCATCAATTAAGACGTAAGAACTGCATAAAAATGCGTTTGAAATTATACCTCCCACAATTAGAATACATTCCACATTACCTGGCTAATAATAATCACATTCTAATATTACATTCAATGGGTAAACGACTGGGCACTCATTAAGTATATAGTTCTTTTGCGATTCGATTGATATTTGATAATTGTGATTTTAGATTATTTCTCTACAGAAGCTCTGATCAGATTACCTAGTAAGAAATTGACTTTATTGAATTCCACTCACTCTGAATGTTGTTTCCGGCTAATATAACTCAACATACTTCTTGTTGTTCATTCGATTTTTGATTTAAAGTGTCTTTGAAACATTGCTTATGCGTCGTGTAACAACTCAGCGACCAACCACTGTTGAGACTGTGTGTACAGAACTGAACAAAGTATCCAATAGATCGATAAAGTTTCCTATATTTATCGACTGAGGTGATCAGGACATGTGTTACATTTGTTTAGACTAAAATAATCAGAGATTTTTGTTAACGTAACAAAGGTGCAGATGCATTATCATACTATTTTCCCCTAGATTTTGAGTTTCGACCTTCTTCTATACAATTCTTTCCACTTTATGAATCTGATTTTCGATGAGCGATTCCTTTCATTATGATTGTTATTACGTCATTTCAATCTTTCTGTTATTCACATAATTACTTCTATCTCATTGTGTTAGTATGATAAGATAGATTCACCAAACCTAAATCTTGTTCAAACTTCATATTGTTAAAATCCATTTGTAGTTTCTTATTCTTTTGCTCCTTTTTTCATTCATTTCTCTGTCTTTGCCGATAGTTTTTTCCTATTTCATCATCTTATTCTACTTTAAAGTCTAATAACTTTTCTTCTTCATCTTCTCCCATCTCTTCGAATGTTTGTACTTAGTTTGTTTTTTTTCTTTGTCATCACCATCTACTTTACTGTTACACTTTCTTCATTATTTGAACTTGAAGATATGATTTATAAATTTGGAGAATTTTTTTCCCAGTCTATTTGTAAAATAAAATTTACTATAATAATTAATTGTTAGTTTTGATTGGTCAATGAAGCGGTATATATATATATGTACGTATATATATGTGTGTAATTTTCAGATCTACACACCTTACAAAACAGCTTATTTGAACAACGCAAATATACATTTCGGTAAGTTATTACAAGTCGGTATCTATTGTTCCAAAATCTGCAAACGAAATCTTATGATTTTTCAAATTTTCAAAATTATTAATAATTGGCTATGGTTGTAATTAAATGAACATGCTGTTTTACGTTTGTCAGAATTGATCATAAATCTAATGAAGTATTTCAGTAGTGAATATTATATTTTCATATTATTCATGTTAACAATGGAATAGTGTTGCTTTTTTTTTTCTTCAAAATGTTTAATTCTCCTTATTTATCTATTAAATGCTTTAAATTATCTGTATTAGTGTATTATCATTGTATGAAATATGATATGGCGTAGAGTAAGCAGACTGTAACATACATTTAAACCATAACAAATAATCGACTTGTTTGTTTGAGTGATCATGAATTTTTTCAGATCATTCGAAAGTTATCTTCATAAAAATGTATTAGTTTGTTTTGGTAAACACTTGTATTAGGAAAGAAAACAACAATACTCCTATTTAGACTTCTTAAAAAAA
Source organism: Schistosoma turkestanicum (assembly GCA_944470395.2). NCBI lineage: Eukaryota > Metazoa > Platyhelminthes > Trematoda > Strigeidida > Schistosomatidae > Schistosoma > Schistosoma turkestanicum. The sequence goes on along the minus strand of OX103974.1, from coordinate 9,281,496 downwards.
ATAATAAGAACCATTTTAAACTATAGATATACTAAGCACAACCATTTTAAGATTAATATAATACTGAATAACATTATGAGTAATCTGTATTGTTTGTGCTTAATTTCTGTCATAACCTGATAGCTAATAAATAAACTAAATTTTAACCCACTGTTCAATATTGAATAGTTTCCAATGGTTCTCCAGAGAATCGTTTTTCTTTTTAGAAGAAGAAAACAATCACTGAATCTTAATAATTAATTGACATACATATTTTATGCATGTATGAAAATGATATCCATACTTCAATAAGGTTGAAAGTGTTGAACATTCAATCATAAACAGAGATTAAAGCATTTTTTTCAGACAACTAATACTGATTTTCTGTCCTTTTATCTGGATATCGAATGTAATTAACTGACTTGACTATGTAGAATTTTCATTAAATCAAGAAAAAAGAAATTGAGTGTTATCTGGTAACTGTAAACTTAGAAATAAAGTTACTTGGGAAGCATCCGATTATTATCTTTGTACGTGTTATCAGACATTTAGACAATAACTATTTCGGAATATTCTTTCCGTTTGAAATTATTAAACACAAGCACAATCTTTTTGTTAAAGATTCAGATAATGCTCTATTTATTGAATTATTTAATTGGTAAAATTAAAAGTCATTGACACTAAGATATTGACATGTTCATAATCAATAACGACAGTTGATCTATTCGACAAAACTATTATTATTATTATTATCTTTAAAGATGAAATATTCATAACAGCTTTGAATAAATAGTCAAATAATGCATAGTTAACTGATAATCTAATAATCTAATGGAGATATTTGACTGTAGTTTATAGTAAGAAACTACTTAGTAATTTACAACTTATCGCATTGTCAATCGGAAATCTTGACGAAGAAAAACACGTTTAAATATACATCAATATCTTAGACACTTAAAATTGAATATTTAACTTTGTATATATTTCAATATTACACATTATTATGTTTATTCTTTTCTATATAATCAATAAAAATCAAATGATATAGTTATAATCTGAAAATGATTGAGATACATCGACAATTTTTTTTATTCAATTTTCATGACTTTACAAAATTTAATGGTAATTAGATGGTGATAAATGTTTCATAAACTTTGTAAATTGAATAGGTATTTTGAAGATTTATTGATGGTGCTAAAGAGATACAGTATACGTCCATGTATATATAGTTTGTCCCTTTACAATGGTCAGTATGTATGCAGTATCAAGCATGTACTAATATAATTCTTCCTGACTATTTCATTTCAAGCTCTATCTCTCACTGTGTTTACATTTTTATCCATCAAATTGGAATGTACTATAGTACTACAGTTTCTGTAGAACACATATGTAGATAGATATGAACGATTAAAATGAAATTCCTAGTGAAAAATCTAGTTGTTATATGTAGTGGCTACCCATTATAAATGAACGGGATAATGTTCGGAAACGATAGATGTTTCATGATAATTAAACACTGAAGAAACGATTGTTGACTGTTTATGGTGTTTGCGGTCTCAATCTTTTATAAAATTGTTTAGGAAAATTTTAATGACGTATATTTACTGAACATAATCAACCTCCTACACAAAGTTTAGTTTAGAGCGTACTAATGAATTATAAATGGAAGAGCTTCAATGATGAATATCTTTGACATATGCATGTACACGTATTCAATAAATACTGAAGTTCTGATTAGAAATTAAGAAACTGTTGAATGCAAAATACAACCACTAAGTATGTAAAGATAAAAAGAAAATACTTTGCCATTATTTACAAAAGCGTTTTATATCATTACTAAGGTAAGAATTCAGTTTATCTCATTGTTAAAACTCATGACGGAATTTCTATCATCTCTGTTAGATATAGGCGCGACTACATTAGATAAAACAGTCTTTTCACATGTTTTATTATGCATAGATTCAATGTGAGTCGTTATCAAATCCACTGTCTGTATATCATCTTTTCAATACTAGAATTCATGTTCATACAAACTGAAGAGTTATAAAAATATGATAAAACGTGCATCTTAAACTCCACTACTGGTCACAGTTCATCTGTTCTGTTAAGTTTCACTTCAATTCCATTAGCTAAACGAGAAACTGATTTACTTTGGAGATTATGGATAACCTGAATAGATAAATTATTATTTAATGGATTTCTACACATAAATAGGATTTGCCACTTATCAGATTAGGTCACTATTATTTCTTAAAAGCATATAAGAAACAGAATAGACTTTAAGATATAGAAACAAACATAGTGTACACAAACTTGTTAATGTTAACTCCATTAAAATTAATTCATTGTATGAATAATCTGATTTGAAACAAAAAATTTATTGAACTTAAGATAATGATTTATTCGAATTTATTACATTGAGAATTATATCAATTATAACAAGTTGACCATTGGAAATTTAATCTAACACAATAGTACACTGAAATCAGATTAGACTAGTAAGTGACATTCTTGTTCACTGGATTTATTGACAACAGCTACACATGATCTTAGCTTAGAGTGCCGAGCTTAGACATGATTTTTATTTGTAACGTTTCACATTCTCTTATTATTGACATGAAGTACTGTCAATTTTTCGATCTGTATGGATATATCTGTGTCCTGAGTAGATTACCTCGTTATTATCAGTTAATCACAAGATATTTAGATACCTCAAGAAGCGGCTAGCAGTAAATATGTGAACGCAATAATTCAGTTGATAAAGAATTAGTATTTGAAAAGGAAAGTGCTGGGATCATTTACTCTGTCATGCACATCAACATTTTAATGAAACAAGTATATGCAGCAAAGAAGTCCGAAATAAAATGGCATGTGGATTTCAAAGTTTACGGTTGACCACTATGCAACTTCAGTAACATAGCGGGTAATTAGATATCGGGAAATATTAGAATATGTACAAACTTATCAGAATAAGCAATAGTTCTAGTGAAATGTTCGTAAAATTTATCACCGAAAATACTCATCTATCAGGTATGCAACTTTGTAAATGCGAACATCAAGAATTATTGTCATTTATATTAACAGTCTGGTTTAAAGTGTGAAAGAATTTATACTTGAGATTAGCCCAGTGGTTAAACTTTAAACAATTCGAAAATATCACTCGGTAAGTTGGTTTGACTTTCTTCAGAGAAATGACTAAAATGTTATCAAAAATAAAATTCCTGCATGTTTCAATCTAGGTACAATCAAATTTCACTTAAGTTTAGTTAATTCTTCACTTGCCTGTCCTGAGTTCCCGAAGAAAGGCCGTATTAAACTTGTGTGATGTTGTCTGCTCCGTTGTCCAGTGCTTCTTTGGTTTCAGTTTCATTTTAGCGACCAGCAAGTGGTGATCTGAGACTATGCCAGCTCCTCTCTTGGTTCTCAAATCTTCCATGGTCCTTCTGAACTTTTTATTGATACAGATATGGTCGATTTGGTTTTGAGTGGTGGGATCCGGTGAAATCCATGTAGCTTTGTGTATGCGTTTGTGCGGGAATATTGTGCCACCGATGACCAGTTTGTTGAAGGCACATAGGTTTGCAAATCTCTCTCCGTTTTCGTTACTTTCTCCCGGTCCATGTCGTCCCATGATGTCTTCATATCCAGTGTTGTCCATGCCGACCTTGACATTTAGGTCTCCCATTAAAATCGTCAAATCCTTTGGTGAGCATATGTCGACGATTGACTGCAGACTTTCGTAGAATTGATCTGTAACGTCGTCAGTGCCTTTTCTGCTTGTTTGGACAGTATCTGTGCAACTCCATGTGTATGTGAAGCATTTTCTTCTTCATGACCAGAGTATAACAGCAGTTCCCCTGAAGCTAGTCTCAGTTGTCCTACCTTTGTTCAATGCGTTTCGCTGATTCCAAGCACCTCCACGTTGTATCTTTTCATTTCTGCAGCTACCTCAAATAGTCATCCAGCCTCCCACAATGTTCGAAATTTCCATGTACCTTAAAGAATGTTTGTTCTGGTTGTGAGAAGAGGCATAGGCCTCATGAGTTCCGAGGGAACTCGGCTTTCATAACGAGACGTCATAATTCTTCTTCCAAATCCCAGGACAGAGATAAAATGGTTAGAATTATTTTTACTTCCTTTAGTTCAAATGAATTTAACTATAACTATTATGTACAAGTTAAATTTGTGCTTGGAATTAGAATTCGAGTTGATGAATGAACTATGACTAATGTCAACAAACTTGCTATTTTCGGCATGAATCAATTGTTAAAAGATAAAACAAAATGTACAATTAAGTCAATTATCAATTTCACCAGTTTATTTCATATTTAACAGATAGTTAGCCATAATTTTACAAATTTTAGAAGATTACCCGTTATTCATAACTTTAGTAAATTCTTCTATATCAATTTGCAAGTCTATTGAATAAAGATTGATTAAATGGTTTTAAATTGCTAATTTATGCTATCAACTTGTAAACAAATTATATTTATAGTTTTAAAGAATTACTCTTTTTTTTCTTCAAAAGACAAAACTAGTTGACTAATGATCTGAAATTCCCAACACTAATTAACTAGCATATTATACACAATGAATCTGTTCATTCATATATTATAAAGCGAAAATATCATCGAAATTCAGAATTCACCAAGTTTATAAGCAATAACAAGTAGAATAATTAAATTTAAGAGTTGTTTTCGTTCAGTAATCTTAAGCTTTCTGCATATGCACAATTCCTATCCATTTTTATTAGAAAATATATTGTTACGAAACACAATTAATTTCAATTGATGTTATCATTAACAATAGTTGCCAAAACAATAATAATAATTTCTAAACCGGAGGAAATCAACGAAAAACAATAAACTAATATGTTTGACAATAAACCAACATAAAACAGTCATTTCTCGAAAAGAAAATTTCACAAGAAAATGAATATAAAACTTGACATGAATTGCGAAGTTAACTAGAAGTTGGGGTGTTTGTGTGTGCGTGACATAATTAAAATACTCTATCAACTGTAAAAGTGGAACTTTCATAAAACTCAATGCCAGATTTAGTTTAAAAACCAGATTATTTATTTTGAATTTAGATTTATAAACAATAATATTTATTTCAATATTTAAATGATAATAACACAAAATACAAGTTTCATGCTACTTGACTATTAAACAGTAGTACAATGACTTTTTGTTCATTTTGTGCACTGAGAATTTTGATTTGTTTTATTTGTTTCAAATCGCTGCTTGTTGAAGTGGTTGATCTGTAAATCAAAGTTAAAGGTTATTTTCACTATTAGTATTAGCGACATTTTATGATTTTATTCATACACTAACTGGATTAAGAGAAATATCAAAGGTGCTGAATAGAACAGACTAAATTCATTGAAAATGGACTCAAATAAATCTAGCTAGCTAGTGAAACCAGAACCATCTGTCTAGCTCATGAAAGTCTAATCTCCAGACCACCAAACAGTTATTCATCGGTGAACATAAACATATATCATTATATAAAAGAATGATGAAAAGTGAATAATAGTTTATCAATTTATTTGAATTATATCTACTTATATGATTAAGATAGTTGGTATTACTTTTAACAACATTATTCATTAATATGTCATACCTGAATAAGCAAAGAAGTGAACGATGTTATAAGGCTGGTTATTATCTTTTAGTTTCAAAGAACACACAATGGTGACAAACAATCTTTCTTTCATTTTCTTATTTAAAAAAAATCTAAGATTAAAGAACAGTACAACTGTATAATCATATTTATAGATGTCTTGCAAAATGTATGCTCAGTAAAAATAGGAAAATAACATTGTGAAGAAATAAAAATAGTGGAAGAGAACACAATCGGGGCGAAAAAATAACAACTAAAAGCAAGGAATAGTAAATCATGTAAGGTACAGTTCATTGAAAAAATTAGCAAACAAAATCCATTCAATCAATAGTTTCACTAAATTTCATGATGGATGCAACCAAAAAAAAATATTGCAGGAAACCCATAAGCTTTTTTGACCTGTTTCATGATAAAAATCAATCAATGAGTTACTATAACTCTAAGGCCTCGTTATTTCAAGACACTTTTTTTAAAATCAATTATTTTCCTATACAGATTTACAATGGATTACTTAAAATGGTTTAATTGTCTCATTTTATTATCAGGTAAGATTGTATTTTTAAAATACGTGATTACGTTAATTATTTTACCATACTATTATGTCGCGCAGTTGTCTAAGTTAGATGATGAAATGTAAGCTTTTAATACTCTAGACCAGACTAGTTACTTGAGCGAGAAAATTATTTAAAAATTTTATGGTCTAAATCCTAATCAATAATATGTAGATTAATCATTCATAAATATATGTCACTCAGACAATTGAGCTTTTCCAGTCAATAGTGTATATCTCTTTTCCTGGTAGACAACGTAACCCTATTAAGATCAGTTAGTTATCATTTCCGCTCTATCTGATTAGCCCATCGTGTCAGACACTATTCAACTACTTATCATAAAAAGTGGAAAATGTTTGTCAAGTGTCAAGAGCATAGCAGATCATAAATATTGAGAATGAAGGAAGTAGAATAGGATACCTAACTTTTCCTGTGTCAAGGGTTTATGAGGATATTTTCAGTTGATAAGAAAGGATGAGTAGGACTGTGTTAGCCACAAAGATGGTTGTCTCAACTGATTCGTTCTTCTCTGCATGCATTTACAGAATAACGATCAAACCAAGTGCTAGGATTTGATTGACATGCGTCAACTGGATCTTCAAGTTGATCCGCTTGTCTATAATGCAATATCTTGGTAGATGAAGTACCTGTTTCATCTGAAGAATCCTAAAACCCTGTAGGTCAGCTATCTGCAACGGCTTCTACGGGATGACATGTTTAATAGGTGTTTGTATAACCTAACCATAATTCCGATTCACTTTATAATTGTCTTTGTTATAACTGAAATTGACGAGCAGATCTTGTTTTTTTACTGATTCAAACATTAGAAAACGCGTTGTTTTCGTTTTCTGTAAGAAACGTTGACCAACTTACTTATATGCAGTTTATAAGGTTCCTACTGTTATAGTGGAAAACTTCAGGGCAGTTCACTACACCTTAACTTCAGACTTTTATTTGCAAAACAAGCAGATCATGGTTATGCTCTTCCACATGTCTTCTGATCTTAATGAACACTGATCGCACGACACTCCGCTGTACACCACTTATGGGACACGTGATAGCACGCAAGACACTACTTCAATCTATTGAGTTAATTTTTAAGTGGTATTTTTATGCTTACTACAAGAAAGATAATGATCATGTCGCAATTCTGGCTTGTTGGTTGGTTCTAAATTTTATATTCTGTTCAAGAAAAATCATTTCAAAAAATCTCGTATTCTTCTCATTTTTCAAAATTTTCGCCTCCAGTTATAGTTTCCACAATAAATCCACTTGATAACATCCCCGATTCCGTTTATCCGGATGACATATTAAACGAAGAACCAGAAAATATGGAAAACTTTTATCGACAGGATCGTTCTACATTATTTCCACGAGTTGGAAGATCACATACAGGCAGATTAAACAGATTGAGACGAATCCTAACGAAGAATTCGAATTTCGCTGTTGATTCACGGGAACGAGCTGTTCGTAGTATGCACTACGGAGAGTAAACGGATCATTTAACTTAATCAATGCATTGTATGCTAATCTCATTGTTAGCATAATGATAATTATAACAAGTAATATGAATGAATATGTGAACGTTTTCAAAGTATGAGTAATAATAAACTATTGCTTTGAAGTGTGCTTTAATTGATATTATCTTATCGTAGAGTAAATGATTGTACGGCACTCAGAATGTTGAGTTTATTATTCGCCTAGTATGATACAGTTACAAAAAGTCTATCTTAAAATATAATTGAAATTCTATTTTATTAGATTTACTAATCAAGTTGATAGAAACGAATTCAATAATTCAGATGGATATATAACAAGACTGATGATAATTTAGTTTTTAAAAAATGGGACTAATGCAAAGATTTTGGGAGGTGAGTTTTTTTAATGCGCTGGATATAAACCATACAAATATGAATACCAACTTATTGTGACGCGTGATGCTGATCAATATGCACTAAATCACTTTGTTATTTCTGATCGACCTATTTTGTCACAATCTGAAGACTGAGTCTACTGTTAGTTACTTACCTCAACATTCACAGTTGATTTATGTAACAACACTGATGAATAGGGACACATATCTGAAATGGTGATGAAAGTGGTCGCGGCGGAAAACAAAGTAAATGGGATTAGAATGTTTATTATTATTTTACCGTTTCTTGGTGTTTGTAATTAGTCAGCTGATTGCATAGTGTTCATTCGATCGATTCCTTAAACAATTCCCAAGCTCAACTTATTTGAGATGTTCAAATAAGACACTAAGTCGATAAAAGTTAACCATTGCATATTTATACAATAATTACTTCAATATATCAATGTAAATTAGAAGAAAAAAAAGGTAGTTTAATCACTTTTTTTCAGCTTTTCCTATTCAATTAAACAAATGAATGCATAGAAAATTGAATATGTTACTAAAACAATAAAAGAAAAATACTAAGTTGTTTAAAAATATAAGAAAATAGAAACTATTGTCATTTACAAAACGATCCGTTTTATAATTTTAAGAAATATAAAAATTCAATGTACACACATTCGAAGGTATTAAAAATTTATCCCAAATAAAACTTTATCAAAATGTACACCTGAATCGATAGGGATAGTCACTTTAGAATCAAAGTGAACAGAAAGACGAGCGGCACCATAAGCTGCGCTTTGCTTTGGTTGAATTAAATCTAAAGTACCAGTCCATTTATTATCTTCAGAAGGTTTCAGAAAATCTTTAAAACCTGTTTCAAAATAACGAATAAAACTATTAAATTATATATACTACTAGAAAGAACAACTAAATAATAAGACAATTCCATCTGTATCGAAAAACAACATCATCGTGACTTAGGATCCATCAAAGTGTTTACTTTGAGACGAAGGTTAATAGTACTTAATCATAGGAGTTCTCGAAGAATTTCTAGACAAAAAAGTAAACGATGTTTCAGTTAGATGCAGTGTATTCCGTACAGATGATGAATCAGTCAATGAAATAATAATGACGTGTATTAGTCAAGCCTAAACACACTTTACCTCCCACCAAAGAAGTGTTTACTGGTTCAGGAGTAGTCTAAAAAGAAAGCTACAGGAGATCATACCATGACATAACATTAGTTCATAAATCTACAATATACAGTAGCAGTAAATCATAATGACTTATAAATAACATAATTTATTATTATAAACATGTCGTTTCGCAGTAATCAATAAGTTAAAACCATGATTATATTGAATCCGATTTCCAATCTATGTCAATTATCACACCACTCATACAACACAAATATAAATCAACTAGTCAATTAATCTAGTTGACTGGAGGTCAAGTGTCAAGATGACAGGGTCATTGGTTAAAGCACACGTAGAAACGCTATTACGCTACAATTTTGCAGAATTAGTGCAAAGCTAACGTTAAAAGAAGTAGCAGATGTAAGATAGGAGGAATTTTCTACAGAAACAGGGTTTGTGAACGAGACCAATGAGATTTCGGAGCGAATTTTATTCACCCATATGACTAGAAAGCATTCTTGCATTAAAAGTGATATCAGTTCGAGATAAAAGTCCTAATTGTTCACATGAAACACTTCATTATTCATGCTAAAACGGTTTAGTTACTGTAATTTGAATAGATTTTGTTTATTTTAATTCATTTCAAAACTAAACACTGATTAATGGTAGGCTAAAACGCCAATTTAGGTCATTTAAAAACTTCATATATTTCTCATCATACGATTGAGGAGATTATTAAATACCATTGAAATCAGGAACTGATTAATGTTAGACCACCAGTAAAAACCTAGAAGCACTGCATGGCAGTTGCGTTCTAGTATGGAACTCATCAGCAGTGCGCATCCACAACGAACAAAACCTCCCGACACTTTATCGTGTGCTAACTAGTGACTAGCTTCGGGAGGGAATTCTCGGAGTTCCAGTAAGTAGACGTGAATAGTATGATCCAACCGTGTCGAGTGTGAGGTAGTTAATCAATAAAGAAACTGGGTGAGGTCACGTAATATCGTGGGTTGATTAAAGCTAAACATTAACACCGTTGGATGCCGGCTCAGTGATCTAGAGGTAAAGCTTTCTCGCAAGGTCGAAGGTCCTAGGTTTGGTCACTACATACAAGGTTATGGAAGCGCATTGTTGAGGAGTCCTATAATAGGATGAAATGACCGTCCAGTTCTTTTATGTTTCCAATAATGGTGTAAGTGACTTTCCCATTACAATGTGATTTTAAAGGTTATACAAAAATGAAAAGTTACCATCCTTGACTAGATCCCAACTCTTGAATACTGAACCACAACAAACAACTTTTAAATTTGGATTTTGAGACATTGAATCCTATAACAAAAAAATGTTGAAATGATAAAAATAAGTAGTACGCTTTTTCTATACCATTATCAATAAAAAAGAATTTCAGTTAACAAATATACACAAGAACATACAACTGATTGATGACTCAGCATTTGCTGATGTCACTGCTAGTCCACTCTGATCTGAAGTGCTGATCAAATGTAACTGATGGAGGTGCAATGTGGTTCCTAGTCTAAATGACTAAATATCGCGAGCAGTGTGTTGAGATGTTAAGTGGCTGAAGATAGACATTCCACAGAATCCAATCGAAAATTAAGGAACCAAAGATATATGGCATTGACCGAAACTCAGTGATCAATCAATTGTAAATAAATTTTGCAGGATGTTAATCACCGCCTAAATAGCTCAATCGTCACTCACGTTAAGTGAGTGATATTGGTTCCAAGCCAATAGAGAACATTAGTTCCTAATAAATTGTAGGTCCTGTCAAGGACCAAGGTAAACACAAAGGGTGAATACACCTGTTTTAAATATATAAGTTGATGTTAATTCAGATGGTTTTAGCTATGTAAAGGAGTCGTTATCTAGCTCCTTTAGGTAGAGTATCTAGAACTTGACATAAAATACAGAAAGCTTCGTCTATTTTAATATGATGTTCACTATCGACTAACTGAGAAATGATCGTTCTTCTGACAGATTTCATAACTCTTTTTCACAATTATACTATTACATATCCACGAACACACACGGATAAAGCCCTCTGATTACAGCCTATGTAACCAGCTTTATACTAGCAGTTGACTTGGAAAACACACGTGGAGAAGCTCATCATCGGTAACCAAACCTCGATTCAAGGTGTAAGAATTAGTTTGGTTTCAAAGATTACAATTAAAACTCAGATCTTTTGAATCGACGTATTAAACAGTTACCCAATATGTTCTCTTTAAAACCGAATTTTAGAATGACGGCTTTCTTGCAGACCGTATCAGAGTTTGTTCTCACAGAAATTTTCTGACGAAACTATCTCCCCTTGGCTAGTGAATTTAAAAGGTGGACGAACGTTATCGAAAGTATTTAACAACTGTTTGTTGGCATTTTCGCCACACACGATTAGCGTGTCACTGATTGAATAAAACTGTCTGATAAATAAGTCAATTGATCGGCTTGACTAAATTAAACATTTACAGATTCAAGTGCTATAGCTTGATTAATGTGACGAGATACTTAAATAATTTGAGGTTGTTGAACTGATAATTTAACAGTGAAGGTGATTATCAAATCATAACCGTCCCGATTTCAAGGATAAAATTGAATAAGAATGAATGACATTGTGAAACCAATATTAATAGATTAAAAATTGTAAATTTATTAACAGTAATTACCATAGCATAGTAATATAAAGCAGCTCTGACATGTCGAGCCAACTGAATACCGGCACTGTAAAACACATCTTTGGCCATCTGATCTCCAGTTCGAGCAACTGGAAAAAAAGAAACATTTAGTACACAACTTATATATAACAGACAAAACGCTTAGGTCGATCACCAAATGATAAATAGTGTCAGGCTATACTTATCAAGTCTGAAATAGTAAGCAGGTTGGTCAATATGCCTGTCAATAAGATATTTGAGTTTGATAATAATCTACCATGAACATTCAATCATAATTTCAACTGTTAGATAAATAATAGTATGAGCTCTGTCTTAGTGATTTGCTAGAATGCTATTACGAGTTCAGCTTACTCCGTAAACGGAACGAAGGATCAAAGATACAGTGACACGATGGACTATTCTGATCCGTTGTCGCAGGCACTGCTAACTTAATCAAGAAGTCTTGATAAGGAGTAGAGAATGTATTCTACAAGTACCCAGAAAATACGAAGTTGCTAAGCACACGAACCAAGCTTAGTTATACAATGATAGAACACCCTTGCGAGAGCCACAAAGTAGCGTGCTAAAATAATCCATTAACCAATGACAGTCAAGGATTTTCCGAATCGGAAATATAAGCTGAATGTCAACTAGGCTTCTCTAGCGCGAAAACATGCAAATTCAAAGTTTCAAAATAAAATTACAAAATTAAGACCTTCCGAAGTGAGTTCTGGGGACCAAACATACCCAACACTTAGTATGCACTACAGTTTAGAAAACGAGGCACTATTATCAACTCGTTTATTTATACTCCATAGATACGTCCTTGGGACAGTTACGAAAATAGCACACTAAAATACACAGCAGCCAACCACAACCATGGATTTTCCTGGTGGGAAATGAAATCTCAAGGTTAACTGATCAACCCATGATCGCAAACGTGAAATCCAAAATAAGCCATTTACCAGACGAGTTCTGGGGACCTAACATCCCCAACAATATGAAATGGTACTACTGTATTTAACTTTATGTTAATACGACTGTCTAATAGAATAAAACCATTGCGTAGATATATGGTGTTGCTAGAGATAAAAAATAAGTAGCCCTAAAGACATACAGTGGACGCTAAACAATCAGATCAGGTCACTAGATCACTACGATATTTGATCATACAATACACTCGACTCAATCGGTAAATGAAACGACCAATATTGAGAGTTTATTAACATATAACACTAAGTAATCAATAATTGGGGTTAAAGTGAAACAGTAAAGAAACCAATTTTACATTTCAGATAATCGCTTATATTTATTGCATCCGGATGTCCATCTCCACTCAACAGTTAGTCATGGCCAACTTTGACCGACATATGAGGTGTGAGCAACTAAGTATATAATGTACAGTTGATAGAAATAAGCAGTAATTTCTATGCCTGTACTTTTATACATGAAAAAGCTCATTACATGTCGCTTCATTTTCAGGTTGAATGGTGTATATGGCCATTATTTATGTAACTATACTCCAACAAACTTGCCTGTTATAAGAGTAAAGAAACGATGATATGGTGTAGTGCTTTAAGATTATGGTGAGTACAGAAAAATAGGATTCGGAGTTCGGATCAGTGTATTCATTACGAACTGATCTTAACTGTAATACAAGTACACTAAAATATGTATCCTAATCTTACGTTCTAGAATAATCTTTTCTGTTTGTTGATTGATTAAAAGTGCCCTGATTTTAAGGATTGTTTAACATTATGGCACAGCACAACTTTACGGTTGAAAGAAACAATAATTTTTACATAGTAAAGATACAAAAATAACAAATACACAGGTCACTCATTTACTTACTTTGAGAAAAATGTTCACATAGTCCAGCAATTTTAGTTTTATTAAAATTAGTGTAGAAATGTTGAAGTAATTCTAGATTGTTTTCTATATTAAAATGGGCGTAAATAAGTCTACGTATATTATCCAAGTTATAAGTAGTATCTACCATTTTCTCATCTGCTTTGATGAGTTTTTTAATCATTTTCTGTGAAATCCAATAAGCTAATGTAATGGAGAGAGACAGAGAGAGAGAGAAGGAAAGAAAAAACAATAATTCAGTGTGGCAAAATCAATTTGTACAGACAACCCTTACATTTCCTTGACGAGGTTATAAGCGCGAAATGTTTTCAACATAGATTAATTGACAGACTACGTTGCTAGTGAAAATTAGCCTTAACAGAAAAACTATCTACATATAAACACTGCTATTCTAGTTTGAATGAGTCCATACAATGAGCGAATTTCACTTATCTTAAAATTAACAGACTTGTAGCAAGTCATATAGTTTATCAATCAACTAGACCTAATACAGAAAAACAAAATCAATGAAACCACTAGTATTCTTTTTTAATTTACGAAAGAAAATTGAAAACAAAAATTCTGACACTTTAAAAATAAAATTCTACTTCTTTTTTCGAATGTTATCAAAGCAACAATTAACAACATAAGAAAAGACAACTAGCCATACCTGAACCATAGTCACCTAGCAAATGTCCATAACCACCGATACGTTGAAATGTTAGATTTTCCTGTACATAACAACATATTGACCCTGTTCCACAAATCAATACAATTGCAGCTATAAAAGTAAGATACAAGGTAAATATAACAAGTAATTAAACAATTAATGAAAACCAACAAACAAATTCGAAACGAAATACAATGAACATTATTAAAATTCATGGTATTATATGTCAACATTGGTAGATTTCATGAGAGAATACCACCACCACTAACATGATTACGATTCGTGTATCTATTGTAATCAGTGGTCGGATGCATTGAGTGATCATATAGCTCAAAATTGAGTTGCAATGACCCCAGATACAATGGCTCATGATTTTCCCTTCGATTTTGAGTTTTAAAATTATTTTATGCATTTCATACCGTAAATTTCTATTTTGTTTATATTTTCCGCTTTTGCAATTAGAGTTATGAAGATTAGTGTTTTTTGCACATTGAAATCATCAATCAATCATTGTTAGACCACCATTGAAAACCTAGAAGCACTGGACGGCCGTTTCGTCCTGATATGGGACTCATCAACAGAACGCATACACGAATCCTGCACCTCACAGGATTCGAACCAAGGACCTCTGGTTTTGCGCGCAAACGCCAATGGGTGAGGTCACTCAAAATCTCTAGATCAGTCAGAGTTAGACATTAAAACTGTTGAATGCCGACCCAGTGGTTCAGAAGTTAGGAGTTCGCGCGCAAGACTGAAGGTCCCGGGTTCGAATCCTATGAGGTGCAGGAGTCGTGGATGAGTACTGTTGATGAGCCTTATACCAGGATGAAACTGCCTTCCAGTGCTTCCAGGTTTCTAAAGGTGGTCTAACAATGATTAATTGATAATTTCAATGTACAGTGTCTGTGCCGAATTATTTCTGAGATGATGGGGATTCGTAGCTTAGGTGGACAATCTTGGTCGATTTGTCCTGTGAAATGGATGATTTAATCGTGGAGCTTTTATCATCCACTTGAACAACACCATCAGAAGAAACTGTAGGCAGATATGAAGTATCAGAATTTCTCTACATAAGACTAACAACTTGTCCTGTCGATCTCGATTTTATATTCATTCGTTAATGTTG
This sequence comes from Schistosoma turkestanicum, assembly GCA_944470395.2. NCBI lineage: Eukaryota > Metazoa > Platyhelminthes > Trematoda > Strigeidida > Schistosomatidae > Schistosoma > Schistosoma turkestanicum. Next base: position 9,266,031 of record OX103974.1, on the reverse strand, counting down.
ACCTTTAATCTTACATTATCTGTCTCTCTATTATGCTTCCTTTGATCTGATTCTTGCTCCTATATTTTTCTGACTGGTTGATAAATTGAATCGACTTAGATAAAAGCTCCTAAATCAAACTACCTAATTCACAGGACGAAACCCCACCAAAAACATAATTATTTCTACTATCACAGTTATTGTTACTATGTCTACCATCCTAGAATTTGTCTTGCAATAATTTTATGTAGCTAAACTGATATAGTGTAGCAACTTGAAATGATGTCCACATGTACTAAATCCTACGTTTCTCAATACTGACTGACAGGGGTTTCGAGTAGCTTTTTCTTGTACAGAAATCCAAATGAAGCTAGTGTACATTTCTATGGTTCAGTTTGGAAAGAGTGATCTGAACTTTATCAAGACGACCAATACGCGTAGCATTTTCATTCCCTTCCAAATTGTCAATTAACTGCTTAATAAGAGGTACCACAGTCATTGGCATTTTGAATATAATGAGATCGAAATAAGTGCGCATTTATGGACAAATCTATAGTGAAAGGTCATGGGATATGATTTTCTTTAATGGATAGCAATACAAACCATAAATAGGTATGAACAATGCCATAGAAAACTAATGTTGGTTCAGACCAATAGGTATTATACACTATGTGAATTGGTTATTTGAATCAAAGTCATTATACCATAAGCGTCATAAACTGATAAAAGTTATGAAAAATTCCATCACAAAAATTATAGTGAATTTCATTTGAACAAATTTATGATTGAGCTGAATGGTTGTTTCGTGCTTATTGAGCAAGATGTATTCGTAATCTTGGTAATATTTATACTGCTTTGAAAGTTCAAAACTCCTCGAAGTGACAAACAGAGACGTTACTACCAAAAAAAATACAGGCTGCTACTAAACCGTGTTATAATTCGACCAAACTCTTTAGTCGATCGCGGAACGCAAACCAATGGATTAGTCAAGTAGCAAATGATAATAGAAGTTTTTAAATCAGTAATTTATAAAACAAATGAAGCAACTAACCTTTATCACATACTGTTAAAAACGTACCAATACTATCATTGCATATATGAATTTCTTGTGCAACATTTGGACATTGTTTTTTGATGGCATTTACCAGTTCGGTTTGGTTTGTTTCAGTATCCCCACCACTCAACGACAAACCCTGGAAAATTGAATATTAAATAAAACTTCTGAAATACAGTGAATAGTTGGAGACATACAATCTCATCCACCTCAAGTTCACCAACTTTCTACACCTACGAGCAATGTTAATCTGTGAAAAGAAGGGAGTTGAACTGACACTAAAAATATAATAATTACATGATATTTGGAAAACTTCTGAAATTTGGTCGCTTTCTTTCCCTTACCCAAAGAGGTTAAAAGAGGAAAAGACGAGTACTATACGAAGAATCAGTGGACGACCACCAACTAAGTGACCTTATGTAGTAAGTGGATGCTGCTTTTACTTTCTGAAGTAGGTAGATTGAGTGACACTGAAAAACGCCTGGGTAGATCTTATGGTGTTGCGGTTCATTGAAAAGATAATGGAAATTGCCTGCTGCAGCTCTGCTCAGATAGTCGTCTGTTCTCACAAATACCAACTTTAAACATAAAGTTAAACATCTATCGACATGATGGCCCCCGAAGTCAATTTGACGCTGGACCCAACAAGACCACATCGCTATCAACCATCGGTGGAGAGGCATCATTGAAGACTGTCGCTCATTTTGAAGCGTATGTTTAGATTCACATCATGCTCTCGTACGAACACGTACTTGTCTACGGCTTAACAGACGTGAGAAAGACACGGTCAGGAACCTTCTCAGAGTCCCACTTAACGATAACAGAGCCTAGAGTATATTTCGAGAGCAACTAGAAAAAGTTAGGCCTCCATGTAAGTAATTTCCACCCCAAAGCAGACTGGAATGATAGCCTAAAACCTGTGGAGACAGCGGTGATATCTGTCAGTACGGTAAACCTAATGGTTATGGAGGAGCAGTGGATTTCAGTAGCGTGTACTAAACAGATAGATGCTCAGAAACTCACCCCGTCTGGCTTTGAACATGATGAGGAGTGGGGGAAGCTTAAAAACATAGGCTGATAAGAAGCCGATGCATGATCATGAAGTGGTGGGAAGCGAAATCATAAGAGACAGAAAAAGTAGCATTAAAAATCCGGTTGTTAGCGACACTCGGAAGCAAACGGGATAATTATTCATTCTCAATCCAAGAGATTGGATCGATGGGTAGAACACTTTAGGGAACAGTTCAATTTGCCTTCATCCACACTTCCGTTACCCGCGATCTCCAGTCAACCGGAATGACAAATCGGTGTAAGTCCTCCAACTCTCATTGAACCAGAAAAGGCCATAAGCAATCTGTGAGGGAGAGCAGCAGATCCTGATGGGTTAATCTCTGAAATTTTCAAGAATGGTGATCCAGTTTCAGCAGTTAGATTGACTGACATTATAGCTAGAATTTGGGAACCGGACGTAATCCCATTTGACTGGTCTCAATCACTGATTGTTTCAGTCTGAGAAAGGAAAAGTCTTGTTGAAACAATTACAGGGGGTTAGTTTAACTAACATATTGCCTAAAATATTAGCTCCAAAGCCCAACTAGAGCTCGTGGAGAGCACACTCGACAAAACCAGGCTCGTTTCAGACATAGACGTGGATGTATAGACTACATATTCACACTTCGCCACACAGACACACATTGTTACGTACGACAATAGTTGTATTCCTGAACCTGAAGGCGGCGTTTGACTCTGTCGATCGTGATCTTCTGTGACAATTTCTGTCAATGAATGGAATACTGAAGAAGTACATTGGCCTTGTACAGACTTTCTACTAAATCACTACTGGTTGAGTCAGAACTTATGGCGAACTATTATCTGAACTGACTACTTTAATTGGTGTTTGTCAGGGTTGTCCACTTTCGCCATCCTTATTCAACTTTATCATCGACATGCTTTTGGATACATTTTCATCAACTGGTATTGCAGGAGTTCAACCTTTACCGTGTTGACTTGTTGAATTATAATATGCCGATGACATAGTTCTAATTGGTGAGGGGTAGGCTGGAGAAAAGCTAGGGGCAGCCAGACCAAAACATGGCACAAATCCATGAAGTCACTGACCACTAGACTGAGCAATACTAGTAGGTGTAGACTACTTAGTTGGGGTCTGCTAGACGATAGTAACCGGTGGTCCGAAACTTTGAATGACAAGACTCAAAGTCGCTTGCAACGGCGCAAATAAACCCATTCCTTGTATTCTCTCAAATTCTAATCTTCTGGATTCCGCATGATCTCCTTCCTCTGTTTTAAATCTTCTCTCTGGGACATACCTCTCGAACCATATCTTCGATCCCTAATATTCTCCATTACTGCTACTACTGCTGCTGCAGTAGGATTCAAATTGACAATTCAACCTCTCTGTGCTTATGTGATATTGAAACTCGAACTGACGTACCTGCGTACTAAGTTCAACGTTGTTGCTGGTTGATCGCGTTCCGAAACACCACAACGAACCAATCCCAGTAGCGGTGAAAATAATTGACTAGATACAGCTGCAATGATTGAGGCAGTCAGAAGATAACGTACTTGTGTAGTTGATCCACAAACTTAAAATGAGTCCCAAATAAGTCCATACAGTCATAGGTACACCCAGATATTTGACATCGATCCAAAACACCCATTGTTACGAATTCACGTCACCGTGTCAATTGATATGCTTGAACTATTACGAGTTCACCTTGGTCAATAAACGAGAGCGAGGATCGATGATCCGGCGACACAACAGGCTACTCTAATCCGAGCGTGCCAAACCCAAATTGAGAAGATTTGATATGAAGTAAAACGTGTATTCTACAAATAACCAGAAAATATGACGTCCGAGTCCAGAAGATAAGGATTCCGGATCATAAAAGGTCAGAGATAATGGATATTTATACAGTTAGATCGAATAAGAAATAACATTTGAAGTATGTGACATTGATAATTAGGACGACCATAATATTGACCAGTAGGCATTGGACTTACAAAACAATTCTCTTAGGATATTTGATGAATATCGTAACACCCATAAAGAATTCATCTAGTTTAATTTAACATGGAACATGACGTATTCTTAATCTACAACTCATAGGATAAACCTACGCAGTTCGCTTATTATTAAAAAGGCTGTACAGAAGTTATCTTACGAAAACCAAATCACAAAAACATCTGTCTACGTAGAAATACTTACTAGATGAGCGAGTGTTTCTGTGGGCTGTCGGTTAGAATTGATTAGTACATCTTTTACGAGATTTAAAATACGTTGAGCAGCTTCTTCTAAACCTAGCAACTGAAAATTTTAAGAATCAAATATTAAAAATATATGCACTATTCGGAACATGAATAACTAAAATAGTTTTCTTTCGGCTATATTCGTTACAAACTGATCTCAAATGAAGTTTCATTAAAAACCAGGTAGTAATGAACAGTTGTTTCTTCCTGGTATAGGACTTTTCATCAGTGACAAATACAACTCATACAATAAACCAATCTCCATAAAACCCCTTCAACCAAACTAGAATAGTCAACTTACTAGTGACTTCAAAACGCCCCTAAAGTTTTAGCAAAAATTCGTGACTGTTATGGGTGAAACAGTCACCTCTAATTGCATTAGGTGACCATCACGTTATATCGTAAAGTGACTGAAGTTAAAATAGCACCATCGAACGCTGATTCGGTGGTTAGAACAAGTAGGCATTCACCATGACATCTCAAGGTCCTGAATTCAGTCTCTAGGGAAAAATGTTACAGTAGTGAGAAGTATGATACTGAGTCAAAACAATAGTACAATGCACCCTAGTTCTCAACCATACATTAACTGGAGTTAATCTGTGACGAGTAAAATCTACAAACTGAACTACTTACCACAAAACACCCTCATCCAAACTAGGATAGTTTTCATCTAGGGAAATAACTTATCAAATTAATAGTTTTAAAAAAATATTACTGGAATATTCTATGGAACGGTTTCCATTAGTGTCAACTGCATTAAGACTACATTCAACTCACGAAAAAATTACTAGTATCATATCAGTTGGTTAGTTGATCTGTTTAAATATTTCAAAATAAACACCAATGATTGATTAGTCTACAATATTTAGTAACAAAATTTACTTAAACTTTGATCTTTTCTTGATCTGCAAACGATAAACCATCATAATTCACTAAACACATGAGAAGTGATGTATAGGATGATTAAGCATATCTCTTCTGTCAGAAGGTAATTTTTTGCCTATTTAAGCTCAATACATATTTTTCTACGAATTCAAAGACCGTTGAATTGTTTTAGAATACAACTTGCTCAAGCTGGTTAGAAGAGATGTACGTATAAAATATAAAATAACTTACCCATGGATTTGTTGGAGGTCCTTCACTATAACCTAATTGATTTCCTGAAGAGTCCAACAAAACCATTCGAGAAATCGTAGCACCTCTATATACAGTGAAGAGTAATAAATGAATTAACACATCAAGACAGAGTGGAACACTGTAAAACAATCTATAACTTCAAGTCGATATATTATAGCACAGAGAGAAATAAAACAGATAAATCAAAAAGGCTTGTGTCTAGAACTGGAATAAATAACTGTGCAAATGCTAAACGTTGCAGTAAAGCATACAAAAATTTTGTCATACAGTGTTTCAGGAGTCTACTAACTTTGAAATAAGGTTTTTAAAAATTCACGCATAAATTAATGTTAAATATAGACTCATGAATTACCTGTACATGACTATTTATTGAATTTTTAATGAATGTTTACTAAAGATGTTCTCCCTGTTTGATGACTGGGAACGAGAAAACAAATCAATAACTGTTTGGTCTAACCGACCATTTAGTTGCAGCTTTCTTACAGAAGTATATTCAAAGACCTTTGGTTACTCAGTGTGTTACATACATTCAGAAACTATAAGGCAACATACTCATAAGTCACAAAAAAAAATTCACGGTTTAAGTTCGTTAACAGTCAATAGCTGAAGTAGCAAAATCACTGACATCGATGTTTAAACGCGTGCCATCGTTATCAAACAGTCGAAAGCTCTGAGTTTCTGTCATATGGTTGTTCTATTTATAGTAGAATTTAAGCCTATTAAATGAAGGTTCATGATAGCGAAATCAAGGAAATTTTCAAATGTCTTTAAGATGCAACAGAGTACGTTACAATCCTTATATTCCCTAACTGACCTCATGGAACTACATAAGTAGGACGATTAGTGTACGTCGACGGTCCAACGATAGCACAATCGCACTCATATGAGAAGACTGTAAAAGGGTACATGTGTTTCCCCGATCACAGCTGCTGCCTATCGTGATGACCCAACCGAGCTATACTGGCTGGAACATATGTTTCTGTAGGTCCTACCATGCCTGGCAGGTCGATTGTAGAACGACGAGACTAAAAACAGCTACTCAAGGTCTGAGGGCGAAGTCGTACTACTGACTGCAGAGGGGTGTGACAGAAGTAAGGTGTTTCCCTCGGACCACCAGCATATGCAGCAATGCTGCCTTCTTACAAGGAAAGAAGGGATTGGAAAAGGTCCACTCTAAAAATATCACAGCTCACCTTACGTCACGGATTCCCGTCTCCGGTGGTAAGGCCTATTACACAAGAACGGGTTACACACTTTGAAAACTTCTCACAGAAAGGTAGCGCATGACCGGCCTCAAGCAGTTGTCCCTTGGACTCAGCGGTCACACTCTCAGGTCTCTTAGACCAACGCTAATCTACCTTCCTGTTCAAGTTCTTCGAAAAACACCCACGGTGTGGGTAGCCGGGAAGTGATATCCGCTCTCATACCCGTAGCAACACGCGAGACCAAATAAGTCACAGTCAAACCCTTCCTACGCCCCCTAACATTTCTCTGATCTCCAGATCTCGCTCTTCTCACATCCCTTTAACACCCTGCACTGTTAATGCAAACGACTCGAGTTCACGAAACGTTATTCCTGGTTTCCAGAAACCCCGACCTAAACTACATGTTGGAGCTGTTGATGTCCGGACATAGTGTCAAATAAGACAACAGGCTTCCTTGGCTAGGACTTTAGAAACTCGCGCCATCGATGTGTGCTACGTCTCCAAAATGCGCATACAGGATCCGAGTGCAGTGATTAATTTGTCCAACTAAAGAACCGACACGGTTTACGCTCAGTGTATCTAGAAGTCCTGATGTTGCTTCCCATCATCTAAATGGTATAGGTATAGCATCAAGTCGAAGGGCAGAACTAGCTCTACTAGAATGGATGCTAGTAGATAGTCACTTATGCGCTGTCGATTAAACGGGACAGTAAGGACTCGGAAAGATAGAGACACTCACAGTTGCCTCTTCGCCGTATCTGCCTACGCCACCACTGGCTGAAGTTCAGACGAGGTGAAAGATGAGTTCTACAGATAGCTTCTGACCTCCTCCAAAAAGTTAAGTGCTCTGATATAGTAATAGCGGCTGGTGAATTTAATGCTTAAGTAGGTAGACTAGGTGACAAGGAAAGACACCTGGATGGATCTTACGGTGTCGAGGCTCAAAGAACAGATAATGACGACCGTCTGCTACAGCGATGCTCAGATAACGGCCTATATCTAGCAAACAATAACTTCAAGCATAAGGAAAAACATCTTTTGACATGGCGACCCCGAAAGTCGTCACAACGCTGGACCCAACTAGATCACATTGCCATCGGCCACCGATGGAGGGGTTTGATAGAGGACTGTCGCTCGGGCACATGTCTAGATTCAGACCATGCTCTAGTGCGAGCGCGCATTTATTTGCGACTTACTGGACATAGGAAAGACACAGCAAGGAAACTTCTTAGGGTTCTACCTAATGATACCAGAGCTATGAATATATTTCAGGAACAACTAGAATAACAGTTAGGCGACCATGTTAGTGATCCCCATTCGGAGGCAGCTTGGAATGATATGCAAAAAGCTGTGATATCTGCTAGTGAGGTAAACCATATGGCTAGGAAGAAGCCGTGGATCTCAGTAACAGCTACCGAACTGATGAATGCTCAAAAACTCATCCCACCTGGCTAAGGCAGTGGCAATACGCAACAGCAGACAACTTTTTCGCCTTATAAAGGAAACTGGTATTAGAAATCCATCTGTAAGCGAAACTGTCTCAGAAAATAATGGCTGTATCATTCATACTCAATCCAGGAGATTGGATCGACGGGCAGAACACTTCTGGGATCAGGTCAGTTGGCCTTCAGCCACACTTCAGTTGCCCACAATCTCCAGTGATTCTGGATGGCAAATCAATTCAAGTCCTCGTAGTCTTCATGAAGTTGAGAAAGCGATAGGAAATCTAAAGCGAGGGAAAGCAGCAGGATCTGATAGATTGACACCTGAGAATAATAAGGATGGTGGTCCAGTTGTAAAAGTTAGATTGACCGAGGTCTTAGGTGGAATCTTGGAACTAGGTGTAACTCCATCCAATTGGTCTCAGTTGCTAATTGTCCCGATTTACAAGAAAGGACTAAAGTCCTCTTGTGACAATCACAGAGGAATCAGTCAAACTAATACAGCGTCGAAAATATTGGCCTCAATAATACTCCGACGCTTAACGAAAGCTCGTGAAGAGCAGACTAGAGAAAACCAGGCTGGTTTTCGACCTGGACGTGGCTGTATAGACCACATTTTCACACTACGACAGGTCCTGGAACACAGACACACATTTAGGCGTCCGACAGTAGTTGTCTTCCTGGACCTTAAGGTCGTATTTGACTCTGTGGATCGTGAGGTTCTATGGCAGTGACTGTCATTGAAAGGTGTACCATAGAACTACATTAACCTTATACAAGTACTCTACTCGAACACCACTGGTCGGGTGAGAGCGTATGGAGAACTGTCATCGGAATTAGTTACTTCAAGTGGTGTCCGTCAGGGCTGTCCACCCTCGTCATTCTTGTTTAACTTTGTCGTAGACATCCTTTTAGAGTTAACATTGTCCTCGTCAGACTTTTCGGGGGTGGACCTTCTACCAGGAGGCTTGCTTATTGACCTGGAATATGCAGATGACATACTTCTATTCGGTGAAGACGCCAACAAAATGCAGTCTTCTGACTACCCTAAGCAACAATACAAGCATCTTTGGGATGCGGTTCTCCCCTCGAAATGCGAAATATTGCTTCAAGATTGGCCTCCGTCGACACATGAACTAGTGATAGGGAGTGAAGCAGTTGAGGGTATCGAGCACTTCACTTACCTAGGGAGTCTCATTAGCGCTGATGACCTGGTGACTGACGAAGTCTCAGCACGCATACAGAAGGCTTGATAGACTTTGGCCAACATGCGTCATTTGTGGCGTAGGCGAGATATTCGTTTGCTAACCAAAGGTCGAGTCTACTGCGCAGTAGTTCGCTCCGTTCTATTATATGGATACGAAAACTGGTCAGTCAGAGTAAAAGATATTCGTAGGTTACTAGTATTCGATCATAAATATCTTAGAAGCATTGCTCGTGTATCGTGGGACAACCAAGTAAGCGATGTCATAGTTAGGAAACGAGTATTAGGTAAAAATGGCAAATCAATAGATGAAGTATTGAAACTTTATCAGTTGAGGTGGTTAGGATATGTGTTACGAATGCCCAATCACCGACTGCCTCGACGAGCTATGTTTTGTGGTGTAGGAGTAGGCTGGAATAAAGCTAGAGGCGGCCAGACCGAAACATGACAGAAATCCATGAAGTCACTGACAAGTGGACTGAGTCATGTTGGTAGATGTCGGCTACCTGGTTGGGGTCTGTGAGACGATAGTAACCGATGGTTAGAGACCTTGAATGACATGGCTCAAAATTGTTTGCAATGGCGCAGGTGCATTCATTCTTTGTGTTCTCTTTAATCCTAATCTTCTGGATTCGTCTTTCCAAACTTATCTCACTGGATTATACTTCTCGAATAATATCTTGTAACCCAAATCTTCTCCATTACTAGTAATAGCTCTACTATCTGTACCACTACGGGATTTGAACTGACAATTGAGTCCTTGTGCTTATGTTGTATGGCAACCTGAACTGATGTACTTACGTACGAAGTTCTACGTTATAACTGACTGGCATGTGTTTCAAGAAAATGGAACTGGTTGAATTACTTAAAAATGGTATGGGCACCACCGTCAAGAAATACGTATTAAGTGACAAATATATCATTGAATCAACTGACACATAGGAGTTGAACTCTAGACTCCAACACTATTTTAAATACCTAAAATTCTTACTATTAGTGATGTTTAGGTTTATTTTTTATCAAGAGTTATTAGACTCAAACCAAGTATAATATTTAGTTGAAAAATTTATATTTATTAGAATCGAAAGATTTGTTATATACACTCTTGTCTATAGTGATACCAACAGCACATGACTGGTTACAACACATATTTATCACATATCATAATCACGTTCGCATTTGTGTGTCAAACTATGTGAAAATTCATTTTGTGAAGCACAATGATATTACTTGGTTGTACAGCTCATGAAATTTTGAAGCTTTTCTAAATGCAAAGGTAACACAAATTAAGTTATTTAGCTATTTCAAGTTAAGCGTTAGCGAGAAAATGTCAAACGAAACATCAAGAAAAGGTAGTCAATGACATCATACTATCTTATCAGGTAACTGCCTCTTAAAAAAACAATGTCTAACCAAAAACGTCCAGAAAATGTTTCCACACCCGTTTGGTTCGTGATTTCTTCACAAACCTAAACGTTCAGTAAGCAAGTAAGAAACTTTTGCATCCATAAGACACGTTTCATAAAAAATTCAAAAATCATGGAACCATTTCACACTTACCCTTCTATGCCACCAATAAGGGAAACCATATCAAGTTTGATGAAACAGACAACCGAAGAGGTTAAATGTGCAGACTTTCCGAGAACAAAATTTTCGTTTGATATTCACTGGCTGATAACCATCCGTTATAAAGAATATTATGCTAAAGAAATTTTGTAGTTAAGTGGCATTTAAGAGATTCTATAAAGTTTTTATAGTAATAATAATAATAATAATAATAATAATAATAATAATTATAAACAAACATTACCAATTGAGTAGGAAAGAATAAATCAGAATTTACCTAACTGAAGAACCCTAGATACATGAATTTTACGATTCAATGGTTCGCTTCTCCAAACTAATTTAGGGCTCCAACTGTTCTTTCAGTAAACAAATTATTAGACAGCCCAAAGCCTAGAATGAAGGTTCTGACAACTCATGCTTTGAAATCAGTTAACATTATACAGCAAAATTTAAAATGGTGATAGATCTGTTACTACCAAGTTTTGATGCTCGTTAACATCTACTTTTTAGTGATTATTATAAGATATTTCTCTGAACAAACAATGCAAAAAAACGAAATGGAGCATCAACAGTCATCTGCTAAGAGTTTGCACCTTGTTATACAACAATCAAACGTAAAATCGGGTCAAATAATTTTGTGGGTTATCTCCTAAAACCTCATAAGAGAAGCTTTAGTTCATAAAAATAATAACTGTAGAGTTAGTATGCTGCTTATATAATAAATGATTACTTAGGAGCTATGATTAGATTATACCAGGTGATAGTCAGCTAGTCGTAAGTTTTCATGCATGCACTGAAAGAAGAATTATCGTCATACTGCACCAAACGCTCTAAAAATGTCGACATAATTATCTGCTTCGAATTTTGTCTCACACATCATAATTATAAGACTCAGATGAGAACGAATCAAACTGCTACAGCATGTCTTCTTTTATAGGCATACATATTCAGAATTTGTGGCTGAAATTTCTGACTACGAATGCATTGTTCGATTCGTCTCAATCTAATAGAACATTGCTCTGCAGATTAGACGAAATCCGCAAAACGATGCTACAGTCTTTAAGCGACTAATCAAAATTGAGCTGACTGGAAAGCTTATTCCTAGAACTCAAAATATATCGTACCTTGAGAGCTTGGGAGATGGTTCTCTTGTGGAATGAATGTTTAAGGCCAATTTTTTTGAGTCAAGATTTCGGAGCTTTGAGGTTGAGAAATTTCAGGGTTAGGAGCTAGAGTACAGGAATTTCAGCGTTAAAAGTTAGTATTGAAATGGCGGTTAGTTTTAAAAGTGGTAGGGCTAGGAATAAGGGTTTATCCTAGCTATGGAACTATAGCCTCCAGCAAAGATTATTGACATTTGGCACTACTAAGTCCATTAGTTATGTTATAACTTCTAATCCGTAACCTTATTATTTCCTATATTCTAGAGCTCTTACACAAAAGTTGCTTTCTGTTTGGTTGATACTACAATCACCTTGATATTTAACAAAGGTCATCGGTTGTGCCCGTGAGCTGTATTTTAATATTGGAATAATAAGTCATAACGTGCACGTGTGCAATTGCGTTTGTATGTGAATATGAATAGACCAGATAAAAAAAATTCATGACACCAATTCAATCAAACAAAATTGAAATTGAGAATACAGGTAGAATTCTTTAGTGTTTGGTCTTTGTTAGATTTTCACTGAGCATAGAGACTAACCGAGCGCATACATGTAATGAGTGATGTCAGTGGGAATGTTGACAAACAAAATGGCTATCCGACAATTCAGTCACAATATGAAATACACACACAGAGAAATGAATGCGACTAACAACGGTCAATTATAGTGGGCGTTAAACCAAGATAACATTATCAGATACGTAACTGACATGACGAAAACTGGTGACGCACTATGTGAAAAGTGAAAAACTATCATAACGCTAAACCTTTCGTGAGGTTCTCGTGTAGAATTAAGGTTCTTTGCGTGCTGGAGTGTGAGGAGCAGTAAACGAGATGATCAATCATTAGAAAAGCGATGACATAGAATTCAAAAATTTTTCTCAACGAATGTATTCAGCGATCGAATGCAATAGAGGCAAGAACTAAAGACTACTTGAAACTCGAAACTATAAGTCGTTCCCTACAAAGCTTCGAACAGTTTCTAGTACATAAGATAATTGAATGTAAAAACAACAACGTTACTAGTATATTTATACCACCCGATTTAAAATCATTAGCATACTTCTTGCTACTCCAACCGTTATGCGCCGCAATCTCTTCCTGCGTCCGAAACACGTTCGAAGACTGAACTTGAATGCTTCAGTCACCCTGAAAAGGTCAAATCCAATATCCAATATATTTTTTACGAGCTGGTCGAAACTAGCCTGTATCTTTGCAACCACGATTTGAATGAGTAAGTTCGGTTCAGAGTAGTAGGGTTTCTGGATACCAGCAGCTATCAGATTAACAAACAGGTGATCATTTAGTTGCAATATGGAGAATAATAAGGAGAAAAGTCTGATACTAATAATAGTAAGATTTCAGGACTGAATAAAAAAATGGTTAATTTAGTTTATTAACTGGTAGTGAAGATTGTGTGAGAGGGCAGAAGTGTAAGCAAGGGAGAAGAAACAGAGGTAATAGGTGAGATAGAGTTAAGTTGGTTATCTGTGGAGGTGGCAGTATTAACGACTAGCAAGTCTTAAGGCATGCATCAGGTACAGCTTTTCCACAAAGAAGATGATAATACGCGTGTGAGTATGTGTTTGTCAAACCTCCTCTTAAAGCTGTCCACTGAGGGGGCTGTGGTCACCTTGGCTGGGAGGGCATTCCAACTTGCAACGACTCCTAATGAGAAAATGTGTGCACGAACCTGAGTGTTCGCTCTTTGATGCGCAATTTTTCGATAATTGTCTTCAGGAGAGTGTTGGTGATGCTTCAGTAAGACGCTCTGATTCTCTTGTAACTAAGAGAGAATAATCACAAGTGCTGGAGTCTATTTTTGCAAGTTTTATTCTTCAACCCTATCACCCATTTCGTAGCTCGTCTCTGCACTCCATCCAGGAGATTTATGTCTCTTTTAAGGAGAGGGGATACGACGACGTTGTGAACCTGAAGGTGTGTGCGTGCATATGTCTGAAACAGTGTTAAGAATAATTCAGGGGTGACAGCACCAAGTTGTCTTCGCATAAAGTGAAGAGTTGCATTTGCCTTGGCTGCTTCCCCCACATAGTTTGTGTAGGTGTGTAGGCTTTCATTGGTTACTCAACCGAGATTGCTTTCTAAGGAGACATTAGGGAGATTCTCATGGACCTCCAGATATTCGCATCATCTGCGCAGATCAATGCCGGTGAGTTAAAAGTGTCTAACAGGTCGGTACTGAATACCAGGAAGAGAAGTTGACTTAGGATGGTCCTCTGTGAAACTGTCCATGTTGAGACTCACCAACTCGCATGCACTATATTTACCTTGGTGTGAAACTTTTTGTTCTGAAGGTTGTTCATGAACCAAGATAGGAGTGGGTCAGTGAAGCCCATTTACCCAACTTTTGCGATTAGGCGTGCGTGGGGTACTGTGTGGAAGGCTTTTGCAAAGTCCAGAAATATTATGTGCACCGTTAGTCTTCGGTCATAGCAGATTTTCCAACTGTCCGGTGCTGTGAGAAATTTGGATGCTTACGACCTGCCTTCCCGAAACCCGTGCTGAGCTTCATGGAGTATTTTATTCTTATCCATGTACTGCCTCATCTCTTCGCTCATCTGCCCCTTCATTACCTTCGATAACATTGGTATTAATGCGACTTTTCAGTAACAGGTTGGGTCCTTCCCATCTCCTATTTTGAAGAATGAACGTAGAGAGTAGCTTAATTCCGTTCAGCTGGGAGTTGGTGTGACTCCAGTGAATGCCTAAACAGGTCACGTATTGGTGAACAGAGGACTTCTGCACATTGTTTCAAGACTACGTGGCGAATACTGCCACAACCTGGTGACTTTACTGGGCGGAAGGACTTGAGATTCCTTGGTACTAAGTCAGACTTAATACGGATATTTCCCAAGCGCAGTACTCTGAACATCTCGACACCTGATTTAAATTGTCGGTAAAGTTGGTGAGGTCTTCTGTGTTCGGACCTTTGAGGGAACATAAACCGTGAGTATTAGGTTATCTTTTTATCATGAATCTGAACATTTACTTAGGGTTTGATTGTATTTCAACAGCTAGCTTCATTTGAAGGCGTCTCCTATCGCTTTGAACTTTGGCGTTACATCTGTTTCCCAATGCCAAGTAAGAACTATAATTAGCATCCTGCAAAGAGACCTTCCACTTGTGCCAGGCTCTCTTCTTCGCCTGTAGCAAGCATTCAGTGCCGCGCCTTACCTATGTTCCGCTATTTTCGGGTGTGTGATATGACTGAGGTATATCGTTTGAGACTGCACACTGGATGACCTCTTTCACTTTTTACCGGTGATCATCTACTGTTAGCCTCCACCATTGCCGTGGCCGTGTGGCTTGTAGCAGCTTCTCCCTCATGAGTGTGTAATCCGCTCTCGTGTGGCAAGAATTGGGGCTCGTTTCGGTCCTGCCATGGTCAGAACGTCCTATTTGTGTATGATACGCTCGTCAACTGATATGCCTCGAACTACGATGCGTTCATCTTACTCGGTAAACGGAACGAAGATCAGCGCCATAGTGACACTATAGGATATTCTAATCCACTGTCCCATGCCCCTCTGACTAATGCATTAAGCCTTGATAAGGCTAGCCGTTGACAAAAAGCTTGGAATTGGGTAGAGGTGAATTTGACCCAATGTCAGATACAATCACATCTGGTATGCCATTTCGACGGAAAATTTCAGTGATGAGCTGTATTGTTTTGATTGTCGTGGGAGGTATTACAGGGCTGATTTCAGGCAATTTTGAAAGGGTATCGATCACAACTGAATACATAGTTCCATTAATTGGGCCTGAGAAGTCAACGTGTGTCCTAGTCCAAGGGTGATCACGCACGGCAATAAAACCGGCGGAGCTTTGGCATTCACCTTTGCCTCTTACCGACACTGTATGCGTTTTACAACCAACTCGGTGATTTGTTGATCCATTAGGTGGCAGTATGTATAACTTCTGGCTATGGATTTCATTTGTTTAACCCCCGGATGACCAGTCTGATACTGTCTCAGTACATTTGCTTGAAGTGATTCTTGCACAACCACTCTTCCTCTAAACATCAAGCAGTCGTTTATGATGCATAGTGAATCCCGCCGCTGATACAGCGGCTTCATGTCACCATCAAACCTCTTAGACGGCCAGTCATTGGTGACGTAGGTCATCGTCATCTTGATGATAGAGTTGTTTCTAGAAGCACTTTGTATGCCTTTTCAGACACCGCAATGCTCCGTATCGCGGTTATCAGATAAAATGCTGTGTGGTCTTCCGCTGACAGAGATGCAACTATCATGTTTTCCTCAACCACCATTTGATCATTATTAAGCCGTGATAAGCATCAGACTGACCGAATTGTAGAGCACGTCGGTGTTGGACTTCAAAATCATACCCGAAGAGTACTAAGGCCCATCGTTGAAGACGATTTGCAGAGTGAGCTGGAATGTCAGATTTTGAACCGAATATTGCCAGCAGAGGCCTGTGATCTGTGAGAAGCCTGAATCTCCGACAGTACAAAAGCTTGGGTAAACGGCGCACAGCAGACACAAGGGCAATAGCGTCTTTCTCTCTCTGGCTGTAATTATTTTCTGCTAGGGTTAGTGTGCGGGATACAAGCATAACGGCTTTTTCTGACGCGTCTGGAAACTTATATTAACGGCAGCATTCTGAAGCGTCTGCAGCTACGATGATCCGCATGGCTAGATCGTAGTGTGGTAACAACAATTCCGAGCTAATTATGGACTAAGGAAACCCCGCGTCACAGTCTTTAGTCCAGTTTCAAGTACTCTTCTTCTCCGGTAGACAATACAATGTAGCGCGAATATCATGCATCGACAGAACAAACGCTGAATGATAACTGATTAATCCAAGAAAGTATCGTAATTTCGAGACATTAGTGGGAGTGGGAATAAGTTTGATAGCTTGGATATTCTCAGAATCCGGTCTGCGGCCATCGGCATCAAAGATGAATCCCAAATACTTTACCGACTGCAATAAAAACTGGCAATTCTCTGGGCGTGACCGGAAACCGTTGTCACTGATGCGTTGCAGTACTAATGTTGTGCCTTTTTGTAGCTGTTCTAATGTCATCGCAACAATCAAAATTTCATCCAGATAAGCCGCGACCCCCAAGATAACTGATAGGATGGTATTCATTAGTTACTGGAAAATAGATGGGGCATTCTTGACTCCAAAAGACAGACGGTTTTACTGATAAAAATCACGATGAGTATTAATAGTAAGCAGCTCTCTTGATGCTTCTTCTACTTCCACTTGCAAATAAGCATCAGATAGATCAAGGTTTGCGAAAGCTTACGCCCATTCTGCGTGGTAACAGATCTGCAGGAACTGACAGAGGATAATGATACTGTTCCAGAGCTACATTGAGACCTGTGGAAAATTCGGCACATATAAGTATGGTGCCGTTGGCCTTCTTGATAACAACTGTTACCGCTACACAAGCAGAGTAGGAAACGGGAGTAGTGACTCTTTGTTGTTGAAGGCGACTTAATTCTTCATCTACGGTTGTTAATGTTACATAAGGCATGGGTCTCTTTGGACGGAAAACAGGCTTATTCCGAGGTTTCGACCGAAGTGTTGCTTTCATGATCGGACACTGACCAAATCCAGGTTGTAAAATGGTTAAAACTGAGTGATTAGCTTCCTCGTATATGTTTCAGGGTCATAAGGTTGTGCTACCAGGAGGCATATCGCATTTAACGGGACATAAGCTAATCTTATGTGGTCGAACCAATCCAAAATAAGTAAACTTAGATCAGCTGGCGTTATATATCATACCCCATTAAAATTAGAATCTCGGAAAGACACTTTGCATTCCAATCGTCCTAACAGGCGAAGGTTGTTGCCACATGCAGTACGAGGCTTTTGTGTTGTCCGCTACAGTCTTCAGCTACTCATTTTGGTCAGAATTTTACGTGAGAGGATAGTGACATCAGATGTCATATCTGTTTGCAATCTAGACGAATGGCCAATAATATTAAGAGCAATGGGTTTCCTCTCACCTGGTGATGAGCTTTGACACGAAGATACTGGTCTCAGCAAATTGGTACAAGAATTAGGAACAAACGTCTTGGTACTTCTGAATCCTTTTTGCTTCCTTTGGGGATCTAAAGACCGCAGCAGTGTACGGATGTGGAGATCCTGTACCTGGAGCTGAGCATTTGTTGAAAAATGGTTTGAGTTTGAGGATCTTCCACCCTTAGTTCATCTAGTGGAGTCAGCACCAAGTTGTCTTTCGTATCAACCCGTGGAAGTTGTACTCTGTTTGCTGAGATTTAGAGATGTAGTGTTGAAATATCCAGCAAAGAGTATCTGATTGAGCCCAAGGAGTAGCAGTTGCAGTAATGCCTCAGTCAGTGTATCTTTCTTGGCCTCAGTACCTGAGAGGAGTCCGTAAATCCCTTTATTCAAGTATTTCGTGTCATTCGTTTGGAAACGAAACCAACCTGATTCTGTTACCTCACTTAAACGGGGGTCATAAAGCCTGTCGGCCGTTAATAAATATAGTCACTCCGCCTTCTGTTTCGTGTACTCTATGGCTGCGGAAGAGTATCATGCCTTGAAAGTTCACTCTATCACCTGCAATGTCAGTGGATGTCCATGTTTCAGTCAGGAATATGATCTTTAGTTCCACTTGACAGCACACATTGCTTATTTTTAGACGTGGGGATTTAGTGGACGTGAGGTGTGGCAGACGAGGCAGCCTAGAAACGAAAATCGCCATTGCGGTGTGAAGGCCTCGGCTGCGTGGTAACCATCGCCACTGATCCACACCATGCACGTTAGCTTCATCCAAGCACGCCGTGAACAACCATTCTGGTCTGTTCTTGGGTGTCTGGTGATATCCTGGATGCCACTCTTACTAACCATGGTTTATCGTGCCTGATGCGGATCGAGGAGGACAGTGTAACTGATGGTCTGTGGAATGAGGGTAGGATTTGTTCGGCAAGTCATGTCGAGTCTTGTGTTACCCTCATTGGGGGGTTTCCCTTCCGAGACGTTGTGGCCAATTAAAAAGCGATATATTTTTGCCGGGCTATTGCACGTTTCGAGGATTGCGCAGTATTTAACCCACTTCTCTTTGTCAAAGGCGGCCCTACCTTCTAGTGAGCTACCTCCTGACACTAAGACATAAAATAAAACAAGTGAATTTAATCTATCGTCGTTGTCCTTGAGTGGTAACCGTTTGTGAGATGGGGCGTTGCCATTCTCCTTCTTCACATTCACCCACTGTTCCGTACTGTTAACAGATACTGGGGGCTTAACCACAACCCTTAGTTTTTTTGTGTGTTGGTTTGGGTTGTGGCTGCTTTAATCGCCTGTTCTACTGATTTATTGACGGGTGATTTAAGTTTACCTGTTGGGACTTTCTAGCTGATTTAGGTGGGGCATGTGGCTTTGCTAATGCCTCAGTTACTCTGCACCGTGGACAGATACACCAGAATCATGACCAGGAGTTACTCATCATGAACACATAATGCATTCTAGGCACTGTAGTTTGACAATGGACCCATGTACTACAGAAATCGCCTTCCAAATCAGAGTAACTGATTTTGGCTTACACTGAGCAGGCGATACAGCAACCTTCTGCGATTTCTGTACCACAGACTGTATCTAATGAAACCTCAAAACATGTGACCATCGACTGAGCAACAAGGGTTCAAAGCATTTTGCTACACAACGCTTCTTTATAGATCAAATATCTCCAATATTTGGTTTCTATTCTCAATATGGGGTTACGAAAACAATATAACTTCCAATATCCAATATTTTGTAGTTCGATAACAATTATAATTGTATTAATTGTTACATATAAACTTTAGGGTCATGATTTTTCACGGATGTTTGAAAAAAGTATTTTGCCTGGAAGCACTCTGTTTAAACTTGTTAACTGTGAGCAAACAGAGTGACCCTTTAGGACTACAATAGTGAAATTAAAATTTCTGGACACTAGTTAGAAACATTGCGACACTCAACAAACTGTACGTGTGTTTAAAATGAAGACAAAACATTTTTTTACTAAAATACAGTAAAATCTTTAGTTACCTTATACCTGATGGTTACGAAATACTCTCCTACCTTGGCTGCCATCTTGGCGTGGTGGTCGGTCTTGCCTATCGTGATGACCCAACCAAAAAATATTGTCTGAAACATATGTTCCTTTGGGTTTCTTCCAGAATTCAGGTCTTAGATAATTTCTAGGAAGCGGTAGTCTAGCCACTCGATCTCACCATTTGAATTTAGCTCGGTTGTTAAATGTGTCCGTATGTCTTTTGGTTTGAACGAGTGTATTTGTCTCAGAACAGTAGGATTTCCTGTTGCCAGGACGTATCTCATTATTATTCTATGAATTAATTGTTTGCAATTTAAAGGATGTTAAACATAATATATAATCTCTATGACGAATGTTGCAGAGGCCAAGTAATTCAACAAGTTAGTCACCTGACAGTCCAGATGGTTTAAAAGGACCAATGTTTGGTGACGAAAGGGGAAACAGGTATTAGAACAAGCGAGATAGAATAAAATTCCCCTCGAAAATATTAGCTATTTGCGCTGTGATCACTCCGACTGGAACATCATTTTTACGTGGGAACATTTCCTAATGAAAACAATTCGGTAGGCACCTGGGTATTCGCCCTTTGGTATGCAAATTTACGTCTAATGACATCTCTCTTTCCTGTTCTAACATTACACCTTGATGCTTCTACATCATCTGCTCTACCAATAAACTGACTTATTTTACGTATCCATATTCTAAAACAGTTTTTCCAGCATTAAAACTTTCGGTGTCTCATTCTACAAATCAGAACCGACTGACCTTCAACCTGGTGATGTGTTAGCTACTGGTGTGGAGAAGCCCTATAACTCTGAGACAAACGAACCTACTCAAAATTCCTATGTTGTGAATCCGTAAATTACGGCCTACTTATTAGAACTAGTGATATTAAGTGACTGCCATAATACAATATAAAACATTTTGAACCATTACGATCTATACAGAGGCGACCGCGGAAACGTCAACCGATTAATACTACGATAGACATAGTTAAATTTATAAGCAATTTAGCTAATGACATCTTGTTTCGGAATAGTAGGTCGCATGCATCCAATATTCTTGAAGCACAGGACATTTGAAAAAACTAGTGGGACAAAAATATACCAATGCATGTTATATTTCTGGACTTCGTAAACGCCTTCCTGATATTCGATAACGACCTGTTAGACACTTTTAACTCGCCGGCATTGAGATAAGCAGACGATGAGAAGATCTGGAGATCCATGAGAAACGAAGAGGATTCGGCTGAGCTGGATGGAGTGCAGAGACGAGCAACGAAATGGGTGATAGGGTTGAAGAATAAAACTTGCAAAAATAGACTCCAGCATTTGTGATTATTCTCTCTTAGTAGTAAGAGAATCAGGGCGTCTTACTGAAGCATCACCAACACTCTCCTCAAGACAATCCTCGAAAAATTGCGCATCAAAGAGCGAACACTCAGGTTCGTGCACACATTTTCTCATTAGGAGTCGTTGCAAGTTGGAATGCCCTCCCAGCCAAGGTGACCACAGCCCCCTCAGTGGA
Source organism: Schistosoma turkestanicum (assembly GCA_944470395.2). Taxonomy (NCBI): domain Eukaryota; kingdom Metazoa; phylum Platyhelminthes; class Trematoda; order Strigeidida; family Schistosomatidae; genus Schistosoma; species Schistosoma turkestanicum. The sequence goes on along the minus strand of OX103974.1, from coordinate 9,244,438 downwards.
CAGCTTTAAGAGGAGGTTTGACAAACACATACTCACACGCGTATTATCATCTTCTTTGTGGAAAAGCTGTACCTGATGCATGCCTTAAGACTTGCTAGTCGTTAATACTGCCACCTCCACAGATAACCAACTTAACTCTATCTCACCTATTACCTCTGTTTCTTCTCCCTTGCTTACACTTCTGTCCTCTCACACAATCTTCACTACCAGTTAATAAACTAAATTAACCATTTTTTTATTCAGTCCTGAAATCTTACTATTATTAGTATCAGACTTTTCTCCTTATTATTCTCCATATTGCAACTAAATGATCACCTGTTTGTTAATCTGATAGCTGCTGGTATCCAGAAACCCTACTACTCTGAACCGAACTTACTCATTCAATCCCTAGGGCACAGAACTCACAAACCACTATTAACTTAGTAGAATTAAACAGTCGACTGGCTAGAGTGCGACCTATTTGAACTGACAAAATACCTAAAAGCGTAGCGAAATAACAGGAATTGGGCGCATAGAAATCAACTGATTTCGAACAGCTCGTGAAATTGCATTGAATTGGATATTGGATATTGATAAGACATTGTCAATTGGAGTTCATGAGCACAGTTTAGTAAAGTTGTTTGTTTCCGTGCTCTTATTTCTCAAGTCAGTGAGTAAATGTTTTTGATGTCACATTTTGTGTAGCGATGTAAAATCCAACACGGTAAAACTTGTTATCACTTATGCTTACTAATATATGAGGCTGTGTGTTTAAACAACCATGATCGAATCACACAGAAAGAACTACGAAGGGATCAATCGGTTTATACTAGCTCGTCAATAAGATATTGTATATTTTATATTGGAGTTAGACGCATGTCTTGAGACCTACTTTTTTTTATGATTGTCATCGCTTTAGATCACTGACCTTATCCATCTCGCTTATCATCTTTGTTTCCTCTCCCTCGCTTACACTTCTGTCCTCTCACATAATCTTCGCTACCAGTTAATAATCCAAATTATCAATTTTTACCTAGTTCTGGAATCTTGCTCTTATTATTATCAGACGTTTCTCGTTATTTTTCTCTATATTGCGACTAATTACTCACCAACCTGGTAACGTGATATCTGCTGGTATCCAGAAAACCTACTGCCCTGAACCAAACTTAGTCACTTAAAACACGGGGCATACAAACATTCAGAACACTGTCAAATGTCTCGTATTGGACAGTGGAGTGGCTAGACTCCCATTCATTGGACACTGTCAAATACCTGGAAGCGCACTGAAAGGACAAGAATCGTCAGCAAAGAAACCAACTGGTTTCGGTCAGCCCATGAAAAAGATGTTGTCTATTGGGAGCCACTGAATATTCAGCTTTTATTAATTCGAACTGCAGGCACATCTACCTTTTAAGAGAAGTCAAATTTTGGAATCTGTTACAGACTGAGGTAGTTGAAGCAAATTTCATGGAGTCCATCACTGAAAAGTTTTACATATTCCTAAAGACCCGATACGGCATTTCGTTATAATTTACTAATATTTCTTTTTTAATCTTTGAATATATCTTGGTCTTCTCCGGAAATATTGATGATCAACTGCTACAGAAACCTGTTAAGCAAAAGCTTTTTCTATTGAGTCCACAACCATTTGGACCATTTGAACACAGAAGTGTTCAACTTTAATAAAACTTTTGTCGACTTTGGGTGAATTTTATGTAAATGCAGTGAAAAATCAGAATAAAAAAATCAAAATCTGTAATTTTAGAGGGAATTCACCAATTTTTCCAAAAATGTATGCGAAATTCAACCTAAATTTCTGTCCACATTGGGAAAATGATATGAATGGCTACTTTGTTATGGAAGGAGGATGGAGAGATGAAGGTGAACTTTCGACAAATATAGGCAACTCTGGCTATCAACATTTAATGTTATTTCAGAAGAAACTGACAAAAACGTAAATAATAGGCGATAATTGCAGCCTTTAGTTAAACTGTGCTTTATTATTCACAGTCCTTATCGTCGTGGAGTATATTCTAAAGGTTAATAAGCAGATACAATTATAGCGAGCATTATTAAAAATTACCTAATGAGTAAAGATTATAGGATGAGGTGAAACTCAAACTGATGTTTTACAAAATACCTCACTGTTTCTGGAAGAAGAAAAGGTAAAGATTATCAATCAAAACTATCACTTAAATAATTCCTTTCTTTCATGGTAAATCTTGTTCAATTTGTCGCTTATGCTACGTGTAAAACCTCGTGTTTTACTGACCAGCAGTTTTCCAAGTTTTTTTCGTTCAGAAATTAAAATATGAACTTTGAAATTAGAGTAATTACACAGTAATAACTATGAAAGTACATCGTTCCTTATCATGTTTCCATAGGGTCGAAGTTTGCTGAGGCCGTTTTATTCACCTTTCCCAGAAAAGTAAGGTTCATGAGCGATTGTGGGCTAAGGATTCATGCTGCTATGTATCCGAAAGATGTCTTTGAATTATCGTCCATTAAGTTACTTGACTTAATATTCTGTAATGTTAACAGCATCCTCAATGAGCTAGTAAATTTTTTCCTGACATCTTGTAAAAGACATGTTTCTAGGGTATCTAACCCTCTCTCAGTTGATACATAAAAGTGAAATTGTGAAAGATTGTGATAACCGTCTGCCATTGGCTAAAATTGTGTACTGTTTGTAACTATGATGCAGATTTCAAAATCTGCAGAAAAGTCTGAGTGTGCTACATGAATGTTTTTCCTGGTATCGCGTACTTTTTGCCAAGCTATTAAAGTTGAAAATCTGCCACATAACGTACTCTGTTGTCTGCATGTTGATTTTGACTTAAAAATTGATTGGTATACTTCTGTTCCTGCTGTGGTCGTTTATAGAGTTTAATAAAAGAAATCTTACGCGTTTCCGTTAACCAAAATTTAGGGATCTTGATTTTGTTACATTCGACCTGAATTTCAGCTACAGTCAAATCGACAGGTTGGTGTAAGTAGCTATGTTTCCGCTGCAACGGCTCTTTAGTAATTATGCGCAGGCCTAAAATTCTTACATTTTAGGCTTTGCAATGCCCAAAGGTATATCGTTTTTATCGATGCTTCTCGCTGCATTTACAAAATTGATACCACTCAAGGAAGATACGGAATATTTATCGGTATCAAAATCATGTACCGTAACTGCAGTGCCCTTACTGTATTTCATCAGCATAATGCAACACTTGGGAATTTATAGCAGACCAAACATCAGTTACACTGACTTCATTTAGTATGTCAATGTCCCCAATGTTGTCACAGTATATTCAGTGCTTTTTAATTAAAATCCATTTTCTGTGGAATACGATAACTGGGTTTTCACCCTGAACGTTCACAGGCTTAAGATTTATACAGAAAATTTTCAGGCTTCATATATGCCCTGGATTTGTTGAGTGAAATGTCAATTTGTTTATAAAGGAGTGAAGGTTTACTAGGAATATTATCAGGGCAGAAACAATTTTTTCTAGAAAAAGCTGAATTGTTTACAAGCTACAGGAGTTGAAATTATCTCTTGCTTATAATGCATTTTTCATTTACCATTAGTTGTTGAATTTTGTCCTGACAAACAAACAAACTGCCATCGCCAAGTCACTGAATGTTATGCAAGTAGTTTTTCTTCTAAACACTTTATCTTTCAAACTGATAGCAATTTACGATCAATCAAATTTATCCATATTATAAATGGAGCTGTATATTACAAAAAATGAAATTGTACAAGGGATTAGCATTTTGGCATGTTAATATTTACCGATAGTGGGAACACGCTGAACCATTCTGAATATTGTCCATTTTCGTCTTAACGAGTATGTTTGAAATAATATAGTCTTAATACAAACAATTATGTAAAATGAATAGTTACTAATCCCGGCTTTCCAAGTATGCCTCTGGCTTTTTGAATATGTCAGCCAATTTTCGACCATATCAGCCAAAACTTTGACTTTTTCTTGACTGACACACTTTTCCTATAGTCACTGTTTAGCGCACCTTATTTTTATAAAACACGTATGACAACAAGACAGGTTTCAACATAAGTGCTACGGAAGCAAATGATCAGAAGCGAAACTCACCAGCATAGCTTGTTAGCACAGGTGGTGTGAGACGATAAGCTATATGCCACTACAGAAGTATTTGTAAAATTGTATGTAAAGATGTGTCTGTAAGATTGTGTTAAATGGAAGAATAGAATGTTCTTCAGATCGGAATAGAGACAATACAGACTGAAAATTGATGTCTTGTTAAGTTAACTAGCATGGTTTAATCAAAGTCTGTTTTGTAGTAAGTGGGTACTTGGAGCTGATTAACACATTAAAGCAGCCAAGCAAAGAGATCTAAAACATTGTAATCTATCTTTCAAAAGCATTAAGTTATGTTTTTTGGTTCTTTATTTAACTAAAATACCTTCGATGCATCTATCGTTTTTCTGTCACTCCTGTGAGACTCGCGTTTGGTTTTGCCGACAGGATACCTAAATATCAACATCTGGAAGAAAGAAATAACTGAGAAATATGCCATCCTTCATTTCGTTTAAAGATAGACAAATACATGGACGCCTAGCTGCTTTGGACATTATTTATGGCATACATACATCCGCTTCTTAAAGAATACAAAAATATTACACCTATTCATTATTTTCTAATAAGTGGTGAGATATAATTAGTTGATTTATAGTTATGAGGAGCTAGCAGTATGATGACTAACCATATTGGTCACCGTGATACAGTAATTGTATCTGGATCTCACAATAAGATGAAGTCTCGAAGATTTTTGTGTGTAATCACGGATTTTACTCTTACTTTTTGAAAATACACATACGAAAGGCAAGAGCTCTGTTATTAATTTTATGTATCTCTTTCTGTGTACCTACATTTCTATCACTGACCTAAATCTTTCTACTTTGTCGCTTGTCATTTTCCCTCATTTTCACCCATTTACATGTTTTTTCAATTGTTTATTTCAAAATTTTTATGTAGCTTGAAACGTTGTCGCTTTTTAACTCTAATACACTACTAAACTTCATACAAATAGTCAAACTTATACCCACCTCTTAACAACAAAACGGTAACTCAAAATAGGTAGTCGGTTTAAACTCTCATGTAATAATAATGTGTAATCTGTTTCTTTTAGTCATTTGATGCTCAGCGTAATTACCTGGGTTTTTTTCCAAGCCACTTGATGATCTATCAGCTTTATGTGAATTTAAAAATACGTTTTGAGAATTAAGAATTTCAAGTTTAGAAATATGTTTTAAGCTAAAACGAATTAACTGTTTGCATGGTGTATAACGACGTGTACCAAGAAAGTTAAGAGCGTTAATCAAAGTAAATCGGCATTAATTTTTTGACATCTATATTTAAGATAACTTCACTTAACAGAATTATTACTTATCGATCACAAAATCTGAAAAATGGGCTTTGAAATGTGTCTTTCTTATTAGAACCTCCTTAAAACATCAACCTACTACTGACTTAGTTGTTCTCGGTCTTTAAGAAGCTACTGAACTAGACTTTTTTTCCTTTTTTATTCAATGCTGTGTGCTCATATCGATCCTGTTAATATTACTAAGTGTAGAACAAATCTCGGTTATGAAAGATTATATTCAATAAAAAATTACTTCAAGTTAGTAGATGATTTCGTTACTTTTCCTATATTACTTTTCTATCGCATAGTATTTAACTGACAGTCTGAAAATGTTTTAAGTCTTTGTCAGTTACTCGGTTATAAGTGAGGTTTCTCATATTTGCCTATAGATGTTGAACTAATATGCATAGATCCAGTTTCTTTTGGATTGTTAATCTGTTGTTTCTGAGTATTTGTTTCTATTATTGGGAGACACATCAGTACTGATGGCCTAATGTGTGACAAAATCTCAGAACATATATAAAAAGCTCGACTGACTTTTGCCAATTATGGCTTAGGCGAGATATCCATCTGCTAACCAAACGAGATGAAGTAGTGGAACTTCATCAGTTAGGGTGGTTGGGATATGTAATATGTATGCCCAACTACCAACAGCCTCGACTGTCGATGTTTTTTGGTGCAGGCATAGGCTGGAAGATAGCTAGGGGCAGCCAGATCAAAACATAGCACAAATTCAGGAAGTCACTGACAAGCGAACTGAGCCATGTTAGTAAGTGTAGACTACCTGGTTGAGGTCCACGAGATGAGAGTAATCGATGGTCGGAAACTTTGAATGATATGGCTCAAAATTGTTTGCAGTGGAGCAGGTGCATCCATTCTTTGTCTTCCCCCAAATTCTAATGTTCTCAGTTCCCTATGACCTGTTTGCTCATGTTAAATTTACCTCACTGGATTATACTTCTCGAACCATATTTTCGAACCCTAATATCTTTTATTACCGCTCAAACTTCTACTAAATCTAATACTATGGGATTTGAATTGACAATTGCGTCTCTGTGCTGATGTAGTATAGCAACCTTTACTGATGTATGTACCTACGAAGTTCTACGTTTCAGCTGACTGAATGGATGTTTTTATTATTTTGATAGACATAATGTATTCTGCACATTACGCCAGAATGTTTGAAAAATACAAATGGAAAAAGAGAAAACATCCGTTTAATTTTGCTCAATCATGCCCAGTTACACGTATTGATGTTGGCAGAAAGCGCATCGAACAGAATCCCAGGGTCGTTTCAAATTCTTCCAGTATCAAATCATCTAACTTGGCAAATGCAAATAAAATAGAATCTCACGTTTTGCTTAGTAAGTATTAATGTATAAGAACTACTTGTCAATTAACTAAACTAATTTCACCAGATGAGAAGCTGTATTTCCTTTATTCAAGTGGTTACGTTGCAGTTGTAAGCTACATTTAGCGCTCTAAGTGGATAAAAATGAATACATTTTTAGCACTGAAAAATAGCCTTTTAAATGCCTTAACAATTATGGCAAGATTCACTTTTCTCCAGAAATCTACATAATAAAATATCATTGTCACAAATCGAATGAAACACAGAAGCCCAAAAGTGAACACTGGTGACAGTACATTAGAATTTAAAACTGATAGCCAATTCCATCTTAACTGCCTGGGGAAATTGATTTTCACTTACGTTAAAATGATGTTTTTTTGGTTAAATCTTATTTTATAGATCTTTAACTTTTCATGTTGCCACAGATTTTGTCATCCAGATCATTCGAAGAGTATTTTCAATATAATTTCCCGAATCTTGTCCACTTTATTATGCAAGAACTCTTGTCTGAATTTAAACGAATAGTTCCACAATAGTTGGACGTGAATTTTATGGAAAACTGTGATACTCAGAAATATTTGTATCCTGTATACTAACTAGTAATACCCAGATATGTTCAGTTCGTACTCTAGTGGTCATGCATGAACCAGTACTGAATGCAGGAATAACTACATCAGTGCAGACGAAATTATTGTACTTTGAATTTGAAATAGGCGCGAAGTAATATACAGAGGAATCATTATTGTATACAACCATTACAAAACACTAGTTAAGGAATTATGTTCGTAAAAATCACAGTGATTCCATTCAATAATCACAGTGTTTTTTCAACACTCTCTTCCATTGGAAAGTGTATTGTATCTCACAAACACTTTAGTCTGTGTACACTTGAATTAATCACGCCCCTCAGTTTCGTTCGGACAATAACAATTTGTCCATATTTTGATGTAATTATCACGCTTGTATGAGTTTGTACACTTGATCGATACACATTACTTTCACTATCTTAAATGTTATTTACTTAAGTCATTCAATGGCTCTTTTAATTTCTTACATATGTGTTCACCTTAAATCCTACTCATCTGTTACCAGAATTTACAAGCATTCATTTCCATCTGCACATCTGTGTGCTTCTGGTTTTGTGATCTGCATTGTACGATGCTAAATTGTTGTCAACACGTTGTATTGTTCTCAAGAATCTAAAAACCATTGCAAGTTATAACAACGTTAATCAGGACGAGTGATATAGGAAGTATTACTATTATCTCGAAGATAGTTGTCTACAACTGGTTGAGTATACAGTTGTCTTGTGAACCTGTTTATATTCGACAGTATAGATTTTTAATTATTTCCATTAAGAGGCTCAAAGCTGAATACCTAGTTGAACTATGGAATTATTTTAATTTCAGTCGGATGGTTTTGATAAGCATGATCTCATTTTTAATGCTACATTCATTTCATTCATAAATAGTACGATGCCAAATACCTGATAAATTTATTTTCAAACGAACTAATGTGCTCTTTAATAACCCTTCCATAGATTATTATTAATTTTTGGTGGATAGAAGTTGTGCGAAATCAACGAAATATTTGTTTTTATTCGGTTTCTGGTAGTTTGGTTTTTGTGAGTTGACTTTTTATAAAGAACTATAATACGTCAATAAAATACTTACTTGATAATAAAAGTCATAAATAAACCAAAACCTTGTCAGGAAAAGGTGATAATCATGTAGAAGATTTCATTTTAAATGAATAGTCTTAACTGATATTGGTAAATGAAGCTACTTTTCGCAAATCTCAAGTAACTATACTTGAAGTTTCAGAATTTAGAAAGCAATTAGAACCAGAGATTTAGATCACTCTGCAGGTAGTACAACTCCAGTAACTAGTCTGACATACATCTTACACCAAACCGTTGCTTGACAACATATTTTAAAATACATCAGATGTTAAACAACATTTTCGTCTGAAAATCAGAATATCTAGTGAAAAATGACAAGCTTTCGTGTTCAACTGAGAAATGACTTAAGACTATTTTCCTTTATTTTCGAAACTACTACTCCACCTTGATACTACAAATGTAAATTGAAATTTGTTTGATTATGATGTTCTATTAGCGTTGTCTGCATTTATTTGACCCACAATCCTATTAAGGCTAAATTTTTAGTGAATTTGCCTTAACTTAATGAAAGAACATACATAAGTTTAAAATTTGCTGATGAATTTATTACATATTTCTAAGTAACTGTATTTACAGATCATACGGATTCGAAGGAAGTACCCAATGTAGAATAAATTTAATTTAGTCTGTATATATTTTCTCTACTTTGTATCATAATCATTACTAAAAGTAGGATTTATTTCTTGCTGATTTATTGACAAACTGGTCAATGAAATTTTAATGTTTGATTTCTAAGATTATGCTACTGAATGATTAAATCATTTTATACTTTCTATATATTAATTCTAATCTTGAGACGAACATATGTATGCGCAAATAGCCTTAATTGTGATTTTGTATAAATAATGGCAGTATAAATCCAGAAATTGTGTTGCCTTAGCTTATTTTAGCTATGAAACAATTGTTTTTCTTTTAGTCAAATATCTTTTACTCTTTTCAATGATTTCTTTTTGAAAGACGTTAAAGTTATTCGATGATGTAAGACAGATGTAGTGAACTTTAACTCTTTTTACAAAAAATCAAAACTTTTGGAAAGAAAAACCTTAAAATTTCACTCACTCGTATGACAATTTCTAAAGTTAACCACTCTAATTATTATGATAATTAGTTGATATTTGATTTACTACAAATACTTTCATCTATTTAATTAATATTTAAACAGTTATAAATGAAGTAAGTACTTTAGTTGATAGACAAGAAATACTTTTTGTAAAAAATATCTGAGTAGAGTTTCCTGTATCCTCATTGATTTGTAGTTATTTCAATTTAAATTTGATAAATATTTTTTAAAATTTTTCCTCTGAAGGTATTGTTGAGGGAAGAGGTCAGTCAACCGGAGAAATAGGTCTAGCTACTATCGATATCTACTCTGCAAATGTTGAATTATCGCAATTTCGTGATACGAGCAGTTACAGTCGAACACTTGTAAAACTTTTGTTATACTGTCCTGCAGAAGTGAGTTTGCACGGCAGTTTTTTATTTTGATATATTTTTTTCGGATAAAGGAAATCTAAATGCTTGCAATCAATGAATAGTAAAAAAGATCTAAGCATTTTTTTCGTTTGGACTACATTAAAAACCATGAATACTTATTAAATATATATACAAAATAATTCCTTAGAAAATAAACATTCAGGTTTAATAGTTTTTGTTTTTGGTTAACAAAAGAAACCTATTTTCATCGTAAACCAATTTTTAGATATTATGTATTTAAGACTTTAAGAAGGATCCACGGGAATATATAGATTTCTTTAAGTTGTAAGGGAAAAAATAGAACTGTTATTATTCCAGGGCGTAAGCTAAAAACTCAACCATCTTCACAACTCCATCATGATGAGAATACTCGTTTGCTGACTGGTGACGAATGTTGAAAGATATTTCCTGAAGTAATACTGAAAAACCATAATCAGTGGAGTTCTGCCATATCGTATGCGAGACATCAGATCACGCTATACTAGGAACTGGCTCATGTTAAAAGCTTACATAACTGAATGTGAACTCAGCCGTCTGAAATTTGAATGCTGACCTAGAGACCAAAGAAACCTAGTTCCAATCCTTGAAGGTGTCACTAATTCTCATTACAGATGAATTCGATACTGGGATGAAACAGGTGACCAGTTCATCCTGGTTTCTAATGATTATTTAACCACAGTCATTATGTAAAATAAACTATAAACGTAAAATAATCGGTGCTTAAAATAAGTTCATAACTGCGTAAGGAATGAATTATTTTTTTTTCTACTGATGAGCTAAATATTTAGGAATTTTGATTTCACTTCAATTTTCGGCTGAATAATCATATCCATTTTTAAATGACAAAAGGTATCATTAAGCTGGATTATAAGAAATATTTTCAGTGTAAACTGACAACAACAAAATGAACGTTGGTAACATACATCTGGTCTCACAGCTCAAATCTTAAAATGAATTTCAAGGGGATTAGACTTACAATGCGCTTATTTCTAAACAGCAACTGTTCATATGTTAAAACATTATGGGGCACTTTTCTGACATTAAAAAAGAATCACTTATTTTTTTTAAACATAAAAATAACTGAGAAATGGAATTCAGGGGTGAATATTGTTTAATTTTACAGAAACTTATTCACAAAACCTCAGTTTTGTTCATTATTCTTTCATTCTGTAAATATGTGAAAAAAGAGTACATAATTCTTATAAAATTACCAATTGTCCACAACGCTTACAAGAATAAATTGAGACATCAATGCTTGAGACTATGACGAGAAAATATCAGTATATTTAGCATGTCATGTAGTTAAGATATGCTATAATCAAACATTTTCTATGGAAAATGTCTAAATGTACAAGTTATCCTACTTATAATAATGATTACAGTAGTACATATTCAACTTATATAACGTTACTTTGCTTAGATAATTATTCCTAAATCTGGTTTGGATCCAAATAGTTGTATGAGAAAACTTGTGAAAATTCTACTCTCTTTACGAGATGGTATAACATTAAATGGTGTTAACAGAAATTATTTCAATGACAATCAAGGTAAGTAAGAAGACTATCAATCAAATTAACTCAATAATCCAGGATTTTAATCATTCACAGAAGTATTGTCAATTTATCTTACAGCTTACTGCTCTTTACTTTTAAAATATATTTAACTGGGAACCGTGTTATTGGATTATTTTTGAGATATGTAGACAAGCGCTTTCTCAGACAATACTCAAATTCCTGAAATATTTTTAAGTAAGGAATATTATCTATCGAATAATAATCAGTAATTTTTGACTAAGCTGACAAACTTAAAATTAACTCATAAGGAAGAGTTAGCTATAGCCACTAAGTTTATGTCATAACTTCATACGGGGATAAAATGCATGTAAGTGATCCCTATGATACTAAGTAAACATAAGAAAGTAAATGAATCATTCTATACCTTTTGGTTACATGGTTAATTATTGAAATGATTAAATCTGAACAATCATTTATACACACTTATGACTGATTGATCTGACTGCCTATCAAGTTATGCAGATCATTCGTTACATTCACCTTCGTTTTTATCTAAAACACTTAATCTCATCACGCTGAACCTTCCCTTTCCGTTTATAATTTCTTTATCAATCTTTATGATGAATATTCAACTCCTCAACAAAAGGTTATTCATAATTCCTTCAATCGAAATAACGTTTTATTCCTTTATCTAATTTGTCTCACTATTATTGTTATTATTGTAATGATCACTGTTTGCAGCTGTTCAGCTTTGAAAATGAATTCGCTGTAAAGAGAACTCTTCACTAGATTAGTCTTTATTGTTTTATGTATCAATGAGTATATTCCGTTAGCCTGAATTAACTCAATCGAAATTGTAATTTTTCTTGATACCATAATCAGAAATGTTGATTGAATTTACCATTTTCGTTATCATCAGGCTTACATTATTTAAGAAGATTGTGTCATCCACACTACATCCCATCGATATATGCCATCAAAGAAAAGTAAGAAACTTTTTCAGATTTAATCATCCCATTTTGTTTAGAATTTGGTAATGTTTTTTATTAATTATTGTATATGGCCTGGTGCTTTTGAAACAGTTCCTCTTTTAGATGTTTGTCTACAATGGTGATGATAGCTAAAACCAAACAATGTAATTTACATTAATGGTCATAGGAAGGATTTGATTGTGACTAAGTTGGTCTCGTGTGCTTTTACAGATATGAAGGTGGTTGTCACTTTCCGATTGCTCATACAGCGGAAGGAACTTGAAAAGAAAATCGGGTTAGCGTTAGTCTGAGCGACCTAGGAGAGTGACATCAGAGCCCAAGGGACAACTGCTTGAGGCCGGTCATGCAATACCTTTTTATCGGAAGTTTTTACAATGTTAGCTTAGCTCTTAAAGTGGCCTTACCGCTGCAGACCGAAATCCATGTGGTACGGTGAAGTGTGATATTTTTAGGGTGGACCTTTTCTAACCCCTTCCTTCCTTGTGAGAAGGCAGCATTGCTGCAGATGCTGGTTGTCCGACAGAAACACCTTATTGCTGTCACAACCTTCCAGAGTCAGGAGCACTACTTCATCCTGAGACCTTGAGTAGCTGTTTTTAGTCTCGTCGTTCTACAATCGACCAATCAGGTGTGGTAGGACCTACAGGAACATATGTTCTAGCCAGTATAGCTCGGCTGGCTCATCATGATAGGCAAGCCAGTCCACCACGTCAAGGCAACAGCTACGGTAGGAAATGGTCATAGAAGACTGTACTGTTAATTATTATTGTCCTACAAAATTAATTAATTTCATTCAAATTCTAAAGTATCTCTGAATTTGACTTCAAAAGTAGGTATTCGAGGAGCTGATAGCCAGCGGTCATTGGTAAGATATTAGTCTCATAGTTTTCTGACAACTACGCTTCTCCCTAGGGGCTGTCTTAGATGCTATCAGGCTGCTTTTTTTAAAACTCTTTGTCTATAAATTAGTCAGAGTTTACTATAATTTGGATTTTCAGATCTACTGTGTACGTAAACGGGGCGGGGTAAGACAAATCCGACTTACACTTTGCCGCCTTGCCCCTTGGATATCTGTACTTGTCTCATGATTAAATGTGAGAGGTCCACTACTCTTTAGTAACATCGAATTAACAATGTTAATACTTTTACCTGATGTACGAGTGCACTTATGCCTGTAAGTATGGTTTGGGACGTACAGGTCGATTTGATCTGTCTATTTCAAGTTTGTTGGTGGTGTATACTAGTAGACCGACCGCTAAAAGGATAAATTTATTCAATTCACAAAGAACTCCATGAGCACAAACCAACGTATTGTATTTGGAAACGAAATCAGGCGCAGAATAATGTACAAAAGAATCGCCGTTCGGTAAAAATACCACAACCGCTGCAGCTTAAATGGGAATTCATCATAGGTCTGTCAAGCATCATACTCGATGAAGATTCGAGGTTGCTTACTATATGCTTGCTAGTATTAGAATCACCAACATACATTGGAACATACACACTTGGTTCCCGGAATTAGGTTTGATCAACATATCAACCGTGTGAAATGAGACCTTTGGTATCTAGAATTGGAACCATAGATTTTTCAGCGTTCTTCAATAACTTCCCAATCAAGCTCTAAGAGCTCATTTCGTACATCGGATTCTGAACTGTTTGGTAGTACTGATATTTCAGACAAAAGAAGCTATAGAACTACAAATTAATTTATCAATGTTCAAATTACTGATAATTCCAAGTCATGCAGTAGATACTATTTTACTATAGTCTGCCTATTGTGTAAAATAGGGATATATATATATATATATATATATATATATATATGTATGGTGGTCAAGGATCTGCCGAACCGTTGAATGTCCTATAAAATAAATCTTATACTTAATTTACGTATATGAGTTTTAGGCGAACGCAGCCTTTACGACAGCGGTAATTAACAGCTAGACAGACAACGAAGAGAAGTGTAAAAGTAAAGCTGAGAAGGCGAGTGGGCTAACTAAATTGATGAGGCATGACTAAGTATTTATAGTCGGACAAAAGTAATCTAAACAGGTGATAAGCAAGAGAAGCAATGCACACAATCAATAAAAAAACAACCACAGTTATAAGCGAATAGCTGACATGGTCGAAAGATGTGTGGAAAATGAATCAACTTGTTTGTCTTAAGGCTGGGACAAGGCCACGTCGGCTCGGCATATTATCATACACTACATATATGCCATTCGATGCAAACCTAATGGTATAGAGAATAAGCGTTCATCTAAGAAGCCAAATGAGCAGTGCTTCTAGCTTTTCACTCGTGGTTTAACACACGTATTTTCGTGATTTCAATATAAATATACATAATTTCACTTCTGAAAATTATTGCAAATCAACAGCAGCATACAACAAGCTTACTTCTTATCGCTTCTACTTTTTTTTAGATTTTATGCCCTTTCAGCATTGTCTGCATTATTTAATTATGCTGAAGAGCTTCATGGGCTTATATATGCCCCGAAATCGATGAAATTCTCATTCACAGGATCTATTAAATCTACTATGATCGGTAAGAAAAATTGTGCAGATTTCTGATTGGTTAGTTATGCTAAAATGTTATTTATTCTACGAGCTATAGAACATTAAGACAAGAAAGTTAGCATTCAATGACTAACATTAATAAATTTAATCAATCTTCAATACTACTCAATCGATTTCTAGTGCTGTCTGTAGGTATCTGTCTCACGTTTGGCTCGGTAGAACTCCATCAGTCACTGGTTTTCACTAGAACTTTGAAAACTGTTTCTCGAAATCGGATACTACTCAACATATGATAATAAATAATAAACAAGACTTGTGCGGATTATTGGATTTTTGTCATACTTCTGATGGCATAAAGGTAGGCTCACAAAGAGAGCGCGTCTAAATATCGGGAGAATAAATACCGACTTAATCAAGATTTCATTTTAGATGATCCAATATAGACTTTTAATTCATTTTTTTTATAGTATGAATGTTTCTGATAACCACAGGGATATTCATTTTACAATTTAACATGTGTCAAACATTCGTTTTAGACCTGTAAATATATGCATATATAATATTACTTTTGAAGATTGGTCATGTGGATAATAAATTCTTTGTTTAAGTCATTTGAAACCTTTTTTAATATTTTGCAGTAATCAGTTTAATTTTCAGAAAGTAGGCATTCGATATGATGTCTACATAAAAGTGGTCAACTTCACATTTGACTTGTAATCTGTCAACATTTTTTTTACTCGCTGGTACTTTCTTTTCAAAGTCAGGGTTTTCTCATTTGTGTTTCAGAAATTTAATGAGTCAATTTGCTTCTGAAAGATAGATCATTAATTCTTTTTTCATTTTTGTTTCTAATTGTTTCATTTTTAGACTTTAAAAGTGCAAAACATTTACGTTTGGTTAGAAATAATTATGACTATTCAGCTAAAGATACACTTTATTCAGCAATAGACTATACTAGTACAGCTAGTGGTGCTCGATTATTACGGGCCAACTTATTGGAACCTCCATGTGGTAAGTCTCAAGTAAGATTTACTTAATTGTTAAAAGTGAACATTTATTTATAAACTGTAAGAACATTCACTTGACTACATTGTCGGTTGACTGACTGATTACGTAGTAATGGAAAATTCACTGGTTTGTTAAACGTGTTCATTGAGTATAGTTGTTTGGAGAGAGTATAAATTGGAACTCTTCAACAGCACATAAATGAACATTTGATTTTCTAAATAAACTTACAGATAATGAGTTGGCTGGAGCAACTCTTTTGGTAGATATTTGTGAGAACTTTTAAAAGGATAAATAGTATATGCGATAAAGTTTTCTTAAACTTGCTGAGCTTTTGACTATCGAACTTGTAACACGTGATTTATGAACTGCAAAGCTAATGATGTTTTGATGTTGTATGTCGTAAGGAACTGTTGTGCACTTAAGTAAATGAAGCCGATTCATGTCATTTACTCAATCTATTGTATTATTCTTATCGAATGTATTATTAAAACTATGCATATGATCCACGTAACTACACTAAATTTACAAAATTTTTGTCTGCAGATTTAGAGACAATTTTGAATAGACAAGCTTCAGTTCATGAACTCATATCATTACCGGAGACTCTGTTTAACATACAGGTATGGAGTACATTAAGTTACTTTCTTGTTTAGTTATCTTTCCCATAAACAAAAACATAAAGCTGACATTTTTTTTACACTATTTAGAATGTCCTACGTCAATTCCCTCATATTGATAACCTTTTATCCCTTTGTGTTCAAATATGTTCGTCATCCAATATGATGTGTATTGGGAATGAAACCATCAATAATAAAATTCATACTAGCATCAATTATCAGAATGCGTCAAATGAAATGGAATTCAAGAACGAAACAGATCCATTTAGATCAAATAAACCGAATGAAGATTTATTCAAATCATCTGAAATCTGTACACAAGAAACTGTTACCCATTCACCTTTAATAAATACAGTTAAAAGAAAATCAACAAGTTTACTGCTTAAAAGACCCACAAAATCGACAACTTTAACGTCTGCTTCGCCATTATCATTTATAACTCCCAGTTACGAGAAGTATTTCCCTTGTAAAAGTGACATGATCTATTTAAAAAAAGCAGTAAACGTTCAAGCAGCAGAATCTCGAATTACAAAAGTTATCGCAATCAAATATATGTTAGACCTCGTCAAATTACTGCATAATGCTATGGGTGACGTCAATTCTACACTGTTGCGAACATATAAAGAGGTAATTATAATTTTAAATCAGTTATCCAACAAACATGAGACAGAAGTTTATTTGGCTAAATTGAATCACATATATATATATATATATATATATATATATATATATATTTATATATATATATATATATATATATATATATATATATATATATATATATATATATCCGATTGTCCCATTATAATAGATCTAAGGTAACAGCATACAATTTAATATTATTGCAGTGCTTTCACTTAGTAGCATTTTTCATAAACGTCGAGCCATTAATTTATATGTAAGTTAATAAATACTTATCTCAGAGTGTACAGTTCCTAAATTGAGCGTAAACCTACTTCTGTTGGTGAATCGTAATAAAAAAGAAATCTATTGAACAACGCTTTAAATGAATTTTTCTTTTGAAGTGCATTAATTGTCTATTGAAAATAAATTTACTGAAATGAAAAATGTTGGTTGCACTGAATGAACATATAATGTATGACTATAAAATACCTAAATCTTTAACAGCCATCTAAAACTGAATTAATGTCACATTCTGACTTTTGGTGAAATACATTCTATGAATAAAAATGGTAAAATTTGTTTTCTCTAACAAAAAGTGTCTTAATAAATTAAGTTCTGAAGTTCATGCAAAACAAGTGTTTGATGTATGTGCATAAAAATTAGTAAACTTTTGTACTTCTGCTTTCTCTGAACTAGGTGATTTAGTTGCGAAACATTTACCGTCATTCAAAATAATACCACCTGCATTTATGTTATACAGCAGAGAGCTTCTAACTTATTCTGCAGGGGTTAGATCTCTTTGTTTTGGTGGCCTTGTTTGTGATTGGTTGTCTGTACAAGATTTTTTTTATCTTCATCTATGTGCGAGGTCGTCGATGCACACTGCCAAGGAAAACCAATACTAGGGACGAAACCGTCATCCATTGCTAGTCTAGTACTGATCAATTCATGATTTCAATGAAACATTGTAAGTTCGTTTCAGTTCTAAATAAAAGTTATTCTTAGAAATCATGAATCGATCAATGTTAGACAACTATCCGAAACTTGGAAGCAATGGACGGCCGTTTCGGTAGTAGTGCGCATCTACGACACCACCTCTCGAGAATCGAGCTCAGGACCTTCCTTCTAGCTCAATAACGCATATTCTTTAGACCACTGAGTCGACATTCATCACCGTTATTTTCTAACTTCAATCAATCTACAGTATTGTGCTACCTCACCCTGTGTCTTCTGTGGGTAACTACCTCACAGCCGACAGGGTCGAACTTTACTGGTCACGGATTCTCACCAGAACTGCGAGAATTTCCTCACGGAGCTGTTTAATAGTCATCACATGATAGTTTTCCTTACAGGGTTGGTGGATTCATGATTAAAACGACACTTAGTAATTTTCACAACCCTGTAATGAAAGTATATCATCCGATTATTATCATGTTACATATGTTAGTGTTTTTCTCATAAAGGGACACACTATAAAACAATACGTCAAGCTCTTGGCTATTTAGATATCATGTTATTATTTATTTTTTCTTAGCTCTTACATGATTCCGAATATGAACATGTATTAGATATTCTGTGCACTGTGCTACATAAGGATGTACGATTGTCAAAAGGAATGCTAGCTATGAGAACACAGAAATGTTTTGCAATCAAGGTATTTTTCATAATTCTTTTGATATCTCACAAATTCCAAACAAAAACTTTTTAATTTAGGAAGGATTAAGTGTTGTGTTAGATGTAACACGTAAAGCCTACTCAGAACAACTTGATGATATTACAAGTAAGTTTTATGAACCTATTAATAATAAAACTGGTTTACGTAGTTCGAATTATAATTTTACTGAGAGTTAAATACTATCCATAGACTGTAAGACTACATTTATAATAACTGATTTTATTACTTTACTTACTTACTGAGGCCTGTTAACCCAAATGGTGCACAACCCGCCGACCACTTTTATCCAACCTACTCAGTTCTGGGCTTCCCTTTCCAGTTCTGTCCAATTTTTGTTCATTCTCATATCATTCTCTATTTATCGGTTTAATGTGTTTCTCGTGCATCCTCTTTCCCTTTAACCTTGAGGGTTCCAAATGAGGGGTTGTCTTGTGACACAGTCCGGCGCTTTCGTAGTGTATGTCCTATGTACTTCCACCGCTTCTTCCTGATTTCCTCCTCCACCAGAATCTGGTTTGTTCTCTCTCACAATAGGTTGCTGCTGATGGTTTTTGTGTAGATAACTGTTAATAAATACTTGTATGTTCTGGATGATGGCTTTGCTAGTTTTCCAAGTTTCCGCTCCATATGGTAGAAATGTCTTGACATTTGTATTGAAAATTCTGACCATGGTATTTGTTGACAGTTGTTTGCAGTTCCAGATATTTTTCAATTTTAGAAATGCAGCCCTTGCTTTGCCGATCCGCTCCGTAACATATGCATCGGATCCACCTTGGTTGTCGATGAAGCTGCCAAGATATGTAAAAGATTTGACGTCCTCTAAGGCATCTCCATCAAGAATGATTCGGTTGGTGTATGTTGTGTTGTATCGGACAGTCTTTGTTTATGGTGAGACCTGCTGCTATACTGGTCGTCTTCTCTTGCGTTTGTTGTTGGTTGTGCGACAGAAAAGTCAGATCATCTACGAAGTCCAGATCGTCCAGCTGCGTCTTGGCTCTCCACTGTATTCCGTGCCTCTTTCCAGATGTGCCCGTCTTCATAATCCAGTCCATCACCAGGAGAAAGAGAAAAGGTGAGAGTAAGCAACCTTGCCTGATACCAATCTTCACCTCAAAAGAGTCTATCAGCCGACCTTCGTGTACGATTTTGCAGTTGAATCCATCATAAGAATTCCGTATGCTGTCAACTATTTTCTCAGGCACACCATAGTGACGAAGAAGCCTCCATGGTGTTTTCCTATTCACGCTATCAAATGCTTTCTCGTAGTCGATGAAGTTGATGTAGAGTAGTGAGTTCCATTCAATTGATTGTTCCACAATGATCCGTAATGTTGCAATTCGGTCAGTACACGATCGATCCTTACGAAATCCGGCCTGTTGATCTCGAAGTTGGACGTCTACGAAGTCCTTCATTCTGTTTAACAATACCCTGTTGAAGACTTTGCCTGGTATTGAGAGAAGAGTAGTTCTCCTGGTGAGATTGCCTTTCTTTGGTATTTTGATCAGGTATCCTTCTTTCCAATCTGATGGTACTTATTTCTCATCCCAAATCTTCTTGAAGAGGAGGTGAAATATTTTCGCAGTTGCTTCCACATCTGCTTTAATTGCGTCTGCTGGAATGTTGTCTGGTCCTACTGATTTGCCGCTCTTGATTTGTCTGATGGCCATACTGATCTCCTCAATCGTAGGTGCGCCAATATTAATTGGGAGGTCCTTGGATGCTGCTTCGATGTTTGATGCCCTCTGTGATCCTTAAAATGCTATACCCATCTGTTTCGCGGTTCTTCAGTGTTGCTGATTACTTTGCCTTCCTTGCTTTTCACTGGTCGTTCTGGTCCACGGTAATTTCCAGCGAGCTTCTTTGTTGTATTGTACAATTGTTTCAATTTTCCTTCTTTTGCGGCCTTTTCCTACATTATTGCTAGATCTTCCACATATTCACGTTTGTCGGCTCTGATGTTCCTCTTCACTAGCTTGTTTACTTCTGCGTATTCAGCTTGTGGCTTGGCTTTCTCTACTCTTGTTTGGCTGAAATTGATTGTTGCCTTCTTGTTCCTCCTTCCTTCAATTTTTTCAAGGGCACCGAGAGAGATCCATTCCTTGGGATAGTACTTCTTTTGTCAAAGAACGTCGATAAAACATAGAACTTAACTGTAAGAGGCGGAGATAGAATTTTAAGATTCCTGACGTCAAGAAATGGACCTAAATTTCCTAATTGTTCATAAGGTTAGAACCAGAACATTTCATCATCTGTCTATTATATCTTCTAGCAATAGATCTTAGAAGAGCTCTAGTTCTATTTGTGCATCGAATATTTTGAAATACAATTTTAAATTCTACTTCTTTTCACAAAATGATTAGATTGGGTGAATAAAATTCATTTGGCCTTCTCACAATAATCATCATTATGGCAATAATTATTTAATACTAAAACGATTGTATAAACTTTAAAATACTTGAAAAAGCATCTTTATATATCTGATATTTTTATAGGGATTATGAATGCAAATGAAACTAAAAAATCTATTTCTAAAATTTCTAAAACATCTGTAATTGTTTCAACTAAAACACCATGTAATTGAACATTAGAGAAGTAATTTTTGTTGCGTTTTTGTAGTTATAATGAGGTATTTCGTTTGCAAAACTCATTCAAAATATTATGATGGGTGTTGTCTCAGATCTGAACACGATATGGGTTAGCGCCCAAAACCGACTACTTGATCGAGGAGTCAGCAGTGAGAGGAAAAATTTATTTAGACATATATGTGTATTCCTTCCACTTAGAAAATGAAACTCCATTTCTTGACCAATAACATTCACTTATCCTTTAAGATATTCCGGATGATCATCAAATATCCCTATTTCATTGCTTTTGATCGGTTTACTAAATAAATAGAATTAAAATCATTGTCATTCATATGACATTAACAATAATGGTCTGCATTGATTGTTATTGTTAATGCTTTTTTTTTGCATAAAAGATGAAGTTAGCAGACTTTCACATCGATATAATCTACCATTACGAATATCTCACAACAAAATTCGTGGATTTTACATTCAAATACCTGAAGAGTCATTAAAAGCTTACACAAGAACACCATCATCAAAGACTAGTTATGGAAGTTCAACATTTCCGAATAGTGCAAACTTTTTAAATGAAAACGTCTTTATCGAAGCAGAAGAAGAGGAAGAAGAAGAAGAAGAAGCATACAAAATACTGCATAGATATAATGAAAATACTGTTCATAATAAATACCATCATAGAACTCTTACAAGATCCGAGAACAGCACAAATCCAATTTTTCAAAATATTCCAAATGAATTTAAAAAGCTATTTATTACGAAAAATACAATACATTGTACAACAGATTCACTTGTGAGTAGTAGTATGATTATTGTTTGCTATGTATTACTGACTATTATTATTATCATTAATATTTACTATTCAGGTTTTCAATCTTGTAGAATTATTTCTAGTTAACAATAATAATAATAATAATAAACTTTATCTGTGTTATTTGGCATCACATAATGTTATAGATAATCGTTCTTTTAAATGACATTATTTATCATCTACAAAGTGGGAAAATAATGTTGAGGTCCATATTTATTCGATCAGTTTACACATAACCAAACAAATAAACAGGTAAAATATGTAATACGATGTGTAATTTGAACGTTTTAAGAATATTTTCAGACTAGTAAATAAAAACTTCAATCTGGTTCAGTCTCATAATTACTTAAAAACATATATCCTGTACATTCTTTACCAAAGTAATTTAATTTTCAACATTGTGTTAAGAGTGGGAATGAATGATATGGTTTAATTTCGAATAACGATTTTCTCAAAGTATTTTATAAATCATGGAATATATATGTATACATCTATCAAAGGTTAGTTTTAGCGGCAATCGATTGTCGTCGCCTGTTAAACATAACATAAAATACTACCATTTTAAACTGTTCAGACTACTGTGGTTTTGACATTTTGACAGAAATTCGGTCATTCATGATTGATAAATGGATATCCTATGCGGGTTACCTCGAACTAGCCCCCAAGGCGCAATTTTATATAGAATAGATAGAATGTAACCAGCACTGGAATCCAGGACGTGAGTTTCGGCCTAGATAAGTGAATAACACAATGACGTTTGAGGCAAACGGTACTGGGTTCTAGTCCCGGAGTGAAATCTAACTTTGAGATGCAGCTACATCCAGTTGACAAATCACAAATAAGATGAAACGCTTGTCCTGGATTTCAACGCTTGCGATATCCGATCTATCCGTTACAACATATTCCAATACACCGGTGGGCAGATGTTTTCTATTAAAGGGCTTCATGAATATAGACATTTTTTCAAGTGGGTTGTACAAATGCAATTAAAAAATGAATTAAATCAAAATAGTAACAAGCACCAATTGTAAGTGAAATATATATTTAATTACCCAATCATTACCATTAATGGAATCACCAAACCGATGAAGCAAACGGAAATATGCACCGTTTTACACTGGTGGAGAGCTATCTGAAATAAGTTCGCTCTTCACAACAAAGAATACTGTCTCTAGATTTGCATATGGTGGTAGAGATCTGAATTCAGACTAAATGAAGTTAATACGTACTAGAGTACTCAAAGACTGTATAGACATTCCTGAGCAAATTCTTGGGAAGCAATTAATGTCACTAAGTTCGAAAATTACAATATTTAAGTTTCTTGAGTTCCCTAGACAGAAAAAGATACGTTTAAAACATCAATATAAAGTGCTATCTTTTTCGCAATAATTTCAAATTAGTTCACAAACGGCTGCTTTAATGTATATTTCTGCAAAATCACTCGAACCGCAAAGACTCATGTAACAATCTATGGTTTTCTTGACTAGGTTCCTATAAGAAATAAACTGTATTGTTGTAAATATGTTCAGTTAACCATACTAAGATAAGTTTTACTTTTACTAGGTGAATAATTAGGCTCCATTAATTTCATATGGTTTTTTCTTTCAGATTCGTTTAAATGGTAAGTCACTTCCAACTGAGGATATGAAAAGTTACGAAGAATTCAGAAAAATAAGGTTATTATATTTTAAGATATAAAATTCTCTTGAAATTTATAGTGTTTTGAGAAAGCGTTTTTTTCATAAGCAAGGTTTTATGTTTATACCTATACACTAATCTTTTTCAACCATGACAAAAAGTGCAGGTCGGTCGCAAACAAAATGGATTTGTAAGACTCTAATGTATGGAAAAACTAGTAAAATTAAAGAGAAAAAAAGACTTGGATTTTGATTCATAATCCACCTATCCATATGACTAAATAGCCTTTTGGGATTAGAGCTGATGTTAGTTCATGAAAAAGCTCCAACACTAAATCTTAAACCTAACTTCTAACTTTAAACCCTAATCCAGCTTACTTAATTACGCTTGTTACCTCTAATGGAGTATAACCGACTGACCAGCATTCTCCAACCTACTCTGTTCTGGGCCCTCCTTACCTGTTCTATCCATTTGATGTTCATTCTTTTCATGTGTGTCTCCAATGCTCAGCGTAATGTGTTCTTCAGTCTTTTTCTTTGACCTTTAGGATTCTAAGTGAGAGCTTGTCTTGTCATGCAGTTTGGGGTTTCCGCAATGAGTATCCTATCCACCTTCAACGCTTTTTCCTAGTTTCTTCTTCAGCGCAAACCTGGTTTATCCTCTGCCACAGTAGGCTGTTGCTGATGATGTCTGGCCAACGGATCCGAAGTATTTTGTATAGACAACTGTTAATAAATACTTGTATCCTCCGGATGATGGCTTTTGTTATTCTCCGGATTTTCCCTCCATACAGTAGGACTGTCTTGATGTTTGTATTGAAAATTGTTACTTTGGTGTTGGTTGATAGTTGTTTCGAGTTCCAAATTTTCTTCAATTGTACTGGAAAAACATGTTTCAGCTAGCTATCACTTATAGTATTATATTATTTATGAATATTGTCTGAATAAAATCTTATTCAAAAACTGAAAATACTGTGTTTATAACTTGAATTGTTGAGATGAGTTAATAGAAAACAAACGCACCTTCATGTATGCATTACAAAATTAAGTAAAAAGTAACTAGTCATCTACAATTGTACGTAAAAGACTTTTGTTTATCTGTTTTGGCCAATAGATAGAGTTACGTTTTAGAAGAAATCGATGACAGAATATGTGAAGACTTACTGAATATACTTTAGTATTTTTAGCAGTTTATAAAATCATCCATTCATGATCTAATGTCACCACTAATTGTATTCAAAAATGTAAACATGCATATTGGAAGATTGAAGGAAGAATGTGAACACATTTACATGGACTCCTTCAGCCAATGTGGTAGATAAGATAGCCTAATTCGAAATTCACATAGAATATAAAGGGAATGTTTAAAATGGCATTACACAAAAAATGGAACATCGAACTAACTGCACATGGAAAACTTTGACTCAACATTACTTATACAAAAGGAATTTATGATGCAAATTTGTTTTCTTTTTTTATACGTATAATTGTCATGCAAAAAATTCCTTAACCTACTGATGCAGTAAGCTAATTTCATCTGAGTTATTACTTTTTTTTTTATTCTATCATCTATTATCATCTATTCAATGTCAATGCTTTTAAACTCTACTTTTTCTTGAAGTTAAATTTTTCATCAACAAATATGCAGTATTATTTATGGTTAAAATTTCAAACATGTTAAATTGTTTGAAACCAGACTATGGTATATGAATGTTGTTTGTGCATGCGTCTTGAAGGTATGTATGTATGTGGAAGTGGTTAGTGATGGTTGAAAGTTGGACGAATAATTATTGTTATCTGTAAAATATTTTATCAATACTTACTTACATATATATCAGTTTTAACAAAAAAAAACTTTTTTCTTCTCATTTTTTTTAAAAGAACGAATTAAAGGATCACTTTGCGAAGTATATCATATTGCTGATCAGTAAGTTGTTTCTGTAAAAAGGTTTATACATAAATGAAAATGAGGAAATTTTTCCCTAAGCCATTAACTTTATTTAACAAATAGTAAAAAAAGTTGAAATGGAAATGATGCCTTGATTACTTCGTAACAATATATTCATTTAGTTAGTGTATATCAGAGCTTGAGAACCTGTATGTAGTTTATTAGGAAGTCAACTCATTCTATTGTATTGGTTGTTTGTTGTTTAAGACTGAAAATGATCAGTTTAAAGATCGATGAGAACAATCAAACAGCCAATATAAATCAACTGAAATTCATCGCGTAAAACACAAGCAAGTGCCTATTTAGAATCATTAACTAAGTGGAAATTGCTTTGATGTTTAGAGAAGAAATTCCTGGATTCTAATCCTTAGGTGAACATGAACTCTGGGCTTCATATACATTCAGCTGATGAGTCTCAAATACTACAGTTTGCTAGTCGATTCACTTTTGTAATAAATTCGAGACTGGCCCTAACTAGCGACATTGGTTATACTCTTGATAAAATATTCAAATTATGAGGGAATGCAATACATCTGAAGGATTTATGCTGTATGCTGTATGTGATGATTATTTTCAAAACATATTTTGAATAACTTCATTATTTCTAATTTTTGACGATAGAATTATTAGTGACTTAATTACTGGATTGCATTCAGACATGGCACTATTTTATCGTTTATCAGAAGTAATCGCAGGTCTGGATCTATTAACTTCACTTGCCAAAATGTCATTAAATTATTCCCTTAGAAATCCTTTCGGTAAGTACAATATAGATTTCCGTCTAAACAACAGTGTTTAACCAATCTGTCACTTTTTGCAATTTGAGACAGTTTGTCAGTTGACTTCTAACTTCAAGTATATTTGTGAAAACTGTTTTCAAAATAGTATTTAAATTTGCAGGTTTTTTTTTCTTTCTAGTATTTTACACCGAAATATGATGGATAGATCCATATCAGATATTTTCATTAAATATAAGTAGACATATAAACTTTGTTTCAATAGTATTTCAATTGATGTAAACTTCGAAAACTGTGTTCACTTATAACATCCATGAGGAACGATATCATTCAAAATTCGATTTTATAGAAATGTATCTTGGTCAAATGAAACAGAGGTGGATAGTATTTCTCAAATTAACTTCATGTTAGATAAAATGGTAATGACAGATATAACTGACAACAATCGGTTGTTAATCATATTGGATATATCTGAGCGGCCTATAATAGTTACGGACATTATTTACACTATAGAGAATGTTTTGAATAATCAATTAAAGAAGGAACTGGATGTCATTGAGTTATCTTATTTGTTATTGTTAAGCTTAATTGTTGAGATAATTTTAGTTATTCTAGATGTTAATAAAAACATGGTTCACAAGTTTACCTTAATATGAAGTCTATGCGACTATACGTGAAAATTTTGATCATTTCAATAAGTTTTCTGAACAGTGTAATATTAAGTGGTACTTTCAGTATTTGAACTTTTATATTGTTAACACTGAATTGGTTTTTTAAATTGTGAAAATTTCCTTTTGATTATTAACTATTTCTTCCTATCACTTGAAATGATCAAATAGCTTTACACTTAGAAACGACTGTTACTTACATGATGACCTATTGAATGAAATGATTATTTGTTAATATCCATATTATTGACTTTGTTCATTATTAAGGTCACGAGATAAAAGTGCAAAACTATTGGTTTTTCGCTTTTTGAACTACTATGTGCAACCATGAGTCTAGGGGTGTGCCCCTAGGTACTCAAATTTGCAGCAAAAGTATGAGTCATTATGCGAAAAACATTATTAAGATGCAGGTTTATCCAGCTAGTGTATCCCGAACTCATCTATTCTGTAAAAACATGTCCTTTACCGATTAGTATTGGTCAAAAATGTCAAAAACGGTGTTGATCAAATCCTTACAAATTGAATTAAGAATACGATTCGAAAAGATAAGCATGAAAGAATAATGGAACTGAAAATTTAGAGAAAAATAAGGAAGGAGCACAACAGAATCAATATGAACGATTATGAGCTTAGCAGTCTAACGTCTCCATCCACTTGCTCGAACCTGGACTTTGCTGTTTGCATAGACTAACGCTGTCTCTCTAAATCAACATTGATTGACTTCATAGACTGGTACCACGTTTCAATATGGAGACGTTTGATTTTCTTTCAAATCATTTGATGAAATTTGCTTATATACATCTCCGAAAGTAATTTATCATAGTGTCTACTTATAATTTAGTAGGTATGAAACAAATTCATTTTCAAAATGTATCTGAAAATTAATGTTTTACACTGATAAAATTACAAAGATAGTTCGTTTACAATTTAATATAAACCGATGTTTTATACAATTTTTTTCTAAAGTTTGTCCAATCTTTAGTGATACACTTGGAATTAAAAATGGACGGAATATTGTTAATGATGAATTGACGAAATCATTGTTTGTACCAAATCATACGGTAACACACAATTTTGATGCTAATACCATTTCTATTTTATATTTCAATGAAGTATGCATCATCTGCTTCAAACTTTCATATTATAACTGGACCTCCCATGGTAAGTTATGATTATTTTTTTCTTTTAGAAAAAACATTTAAAAGTTCACATAGAACCATTCAGAATATTATTACAAAACTAGTGATTAGAAGAAGTTTAGTGTACAACTCTCATAATTCAAACTTTTGACAGTGGACTTTGTTACAAATATTGTTGTTAAAATTACTGAATTTAATTCCCTTTAACTTTAATCTAAATCTAATATTTTATGTCACTTCTCAAGTGGAAACACTGAGGAAAGTTTAATATCATAAACCACATTATCAAGACATTTCAGCTTCGTGTCCTACAATTCTGGAAGCATTTACTTAAAGATAAATTATTCACAATAATGACAGGATGGCATAGAAATATATTTTTATTAAAATTAACTGAAATGTTAAAAGCCATTAGTTTTTAAGATGTCATTTATGACTTTTTTTGTGTCTTTAATTTTTTTTTTTAGTGTGGAAAAACAACCTATCTTAGACAAATTGCATATATACAAATTTTAGCTCAAATAGGCTCATTTGTTCCAGCAGAATTCGCTTCCATACGTCTTACTGATCAAATATTTTTTCATACAGAAGGACATGATGACCTAATTTTAGGGGAATCTAGTTTTATTAATGAAGTAAGTCAATCAATGTAAATGAATCGATACCGGAATTCGTGATTTAAGTGTCATTAGCTTTTTGTATAACTAACAAGCTGCACATTATATGAAAAAGATAAGTATTTTCAGTAAACCAATAAGTGAAATTCAAATATCTTTTGAATGGTAGATGTGATTATCAAGTGAATTAGATAATTGAAATAGAGTTGCCAATTTACTTCTGTATTTGGTGTTATTGGTTAAAAGTTGACCAAAACAAAAAAAATAAACATAACTGTTTAGACTAATGAAGATGTAACAGAATTTCGATGCACAATCAAGTGATTGAAAATTAAGGAATTCGCTTACAAAATAACCTACAGCAGTGATATACTCATAATCCTACAAGAACTCAATATATAAACATTCAAACATTCTCTAAAACACCACTGTAGTCACTTTGATTTGAATTTGTTATTGTTGTATGAACAGGTTGATTAGATCTGAAATTCATTAGTTTTTTTTCCTAACTAGTTTCATTTATTTAGAACTGAGACAAAAATCTTTATTTTAATAGCATATATATTAATATTTCTTTTTTCCCCTCACAATATTCGGTGCTTGTTTTTAGTCGACACTAAACTATACTTAACGATTTCGACTTGTATCGTAGCTGGAATACATTATTTCCAAATTCTGGCATGAACCAATTTTCATTCTCAGTTATTCTTTGTCACATTATTTTCAACATACTAATTTGATAACAAATTTTACAAATGAGTTTTCGATCAGATAAGAAATGGAAACCTATAGTTTGTGGAAGTTGTCTTCTTCGATTAGTAATCTGTTAAATAATATCCGAATTCTTTCTTAGTATATTGTAGCTGTTTTGCATGCTTGATGAAATCATGAATTGATGTAGTATGTTGTGCATCATTCTACATTTTTTAAACTATCTTCTACTAATCACTGAACAATCAAATCAAAAATTGAAATATTAAATGTTCAGTTTTATGTTGTATTGCCTCCATAAATGTAGCTTTTAGAGAATGTATTATGTACTGAAACGTTGTCCAGAAATAGACTTTATTGTCATGTCATACAATTAAAATGTATAAAATCATATTTTAAATGACTTTACAGAATAATACACGTATGAATAAAAAATAGTTCATATATTAAATATTATCATGTTGTTCAATATCTAATTACTAATTCACTTGTTGATATGATTGGAAATTTTTTTAAATTACAGATAAGAGAACTAACTTATGTTCTACAAAATTTCTCTAGATCATCTATTATTTTAATTGATGGTTTATGTCAAAGTAAGTTGAAATATTCAATACAATTCATTTCTTCTCTTACGTTATTTTTGTTTCAAACAACAAACTTCAAAATGTTTTGTTTATTTTCTTAATAAATAAGTTATTACATAAGATTGAATACGAAGCAGTATGATGTTTCAGATAACATAAAACTTTTGTAAAAATCAAAAAAAGACTCATGCAAATCGAAAAGAGATGAAAAGTGTTGAGAAAATGAAAACTGAAATTTAAGAAGTTTGTCGCTAATTAGAAAAACATAAAGAAAGTATGATAAAAACAGTGTTTCAAGTGATTTTCATTTATTTCCACTCACTCAATATTAATTATTTTTTAAGATTAAAATAAGTGTTTCAAAATTTTATCATGTTACTATTAGTGTTCAGATGTCAGAACATATT
This sequence comes from Schistosoma turkestanicum, assembly GCA_944470395.2. Classification (NCBI taxonomy): domain Eukaryota; kingdom Metazoa; phylum Platyhelminthes; class Trematoda; order Strigeidida; family Schistosomatidae; genus Schistosoma; species Schistosoma turkestanicum. The sequence goes on along the minus strand of OX103974.1, from coordinate 9,213,772 downwards.
GTTTTTAGTCATATTTTCAATTTTATGTTTCAAATAATTCACAGTCACCAATTCGAAGTAATGATTTTCAGTTATTGTAATTAGTAGTAGCCTGATTACATTGGTCCCTAATACATTCTAAAACATTCTCCTCATTACCTTGAAGTTGTGAACAGTCAGTTCGTCAGTTACAAACTAATACTTCGTACTTACGTACATCAGTTCATGTTGTCATACTACATTAGTACAGAGACGTAACTGTCAACTCAAATCCCAACGTGGTAGAGGCAGTGGAAGTATTAGCGGTAGTGAAGAAGACTAGGGTTCGAAGATATTATTCAGGAAGTATAACCCAGTGAAATAAACTTAACAGTAATCAAAAAGACTGCGAGATGGTGGAGAAAACTTGTAGCTCAGCTGTGGTGAACATAATATATTCACACCGATTTCTTATCTGCAAATAGGTTATACAGCAAATAAACCCTACCGCAAATTCTTCCTCCTTGGGTTTTCGATACTGTATTATGATTAAGTAGGATTGATGTAACAGTATACTGAGCCTAAAAAAAATATGCAACATTAAAGCGGATTATTAACTGCTGGACTCATATTGTATCTATTGCATGCAGTCATTTATATTTTATAATTGAACTATATAGTTCCAGTAATCTAGTAATCATTGTAAAAAATATTTTTCTTAAATCGTGATAGATGCAGTAGAATAATTATTTATTAATTGTCACATGCCTACGCCTGTTACCTCTAATGGAGCATAACCGAGTGACCAGCATTCTTCAACCTACTCTGTTCTGGACCCTCCTTTCCTGTTCTATCCATTTGATGTTCATTCTTTTCATGTGTGTCTCCAGTGCTCAGCGTAATGTGTTCTTCAGTCTTTTTCTTTGACCTTTAGGATTCTAAGTGAGAGCTTGTCTTGTCATGCAGTTGGAGGTTTCCGCAATGAGTATCCTATCCACCTTCAACGCTTTTTCCTAGTTTCTTCTTCAGCGCAAACCTGGTTTATCCTCTGCCACAGTAGGCTGTTGCTAAACTAAATTCTTACTTCCGGATTTATTTTTGATTTGGATAGCTAAACAGTCTATGCTTCAGCGTTATTACTATTTGACATAATTTTAGGACTCAGACCATAGACTATAGTTTCCAGTGACATTTCTTACTTTTAACACAAAGCGAAATTTATATGCATATGATTATAATATTATTTGTTGATAATATTCAGGACAATTTGTCTCCTTACAAAGATATTCATTAACCTCCAAACCTGAAATTCTTTTCATCCTTCAGATACTGACCCTGATGAAGTTGAATATCTCAATTGGGCTATCTGTGAATCTTTATTGGAACATAAAGTAAGTTCTGAATAAATACAACTATCACAATATGCATGTTTTTCCTTCCATGATTATATTTAATATCACAAGGTAGTCACAAATATATCCTCCCCATAGATTTTAGTTTATTATTGAATATTGAATATTACATTGTCTGTGAATCTATCAGTTAAAAATTGTTCAGATATCTAACTTTGACATGTGGTATTTACTTATTGGAGTGCACTTAATAGAGTTTGGTTTCCACTGTTTTAGTTTATTGCTAATCTACCTACGAAGTAAATACTTTTGACAGTTCTGCACTAATGGGGCAAACGACGCAAGCTGGAATTTCGGACCTGTTCTACCTGAAGTTCTTTAACTTTTGGTTGTATGTTCACTAAGTACTCGAATTATGATATCTATGTATTCCATAGCTAGTGATTTTTTCATGATGTATGAAATGTTGTTATGTATAATACCTATCTGTCAATCTTTTCAAAGACCGATTACTCAGGTCCCTTTCATGTTTGATATAGTTATGGAGATATTATACTTTCTTAAGTATGTTGATGTGGAGTCATAGTTTTTCTTCATACTGTTGTGTGAATCATGCTACAAAGTTGAACTACATAATCAGAAGTTACCTACTTGTAGTAATCTGTTCTTTTCCGTCAATAAAGCGAAGTGGCTTTGAAGAATGGGATTCCAGACCAATATTCACTAAGCATTGCCCTCGACTATTACTTCATTGTCACCATGTGACTATTTAACAGAAGTTTAATTTAGACAAAACGATCAATACCTTAAGTATACCGTACAACTGTTCTCAAGTGATTATAGCCTGACTACACAAGCTTCAATGAATCTCAGTAATCGTTTTTCGGTTATATCTAGTTTCAAGACGGTCAATGTGAACATTGATCCTCTAATTCTTTTGGTTATGAAAGACAGAAAGTTGATTTTTAATATCAGATCAGTTAAAGTGGTTTATTAATCATTTAATCAATTAAAAACACAGGAATCTGTTATATTTCGTCTCTTTATACTATTTCTTAACACTCGTCATATTCATATATAAATGAACGAATAGTTAGAAGGTTGTAAAAGTATTAATATAAATTTAAAACTAATCTAATTTGTTTCTCTTAATTATTCTAAATTATACTCTTGATTGAAAGTTCGATGTTATTTGTTATTATAAAGGCTTTTACGTTTTTGGCAACCAACCGTTATGAGTTGACCTCTTTAGCTTCATTCTATTCAAATGTAGAGAAGTAAGTAACCTGTTTTGAAATTTGAGTATTTTCTCTGCTCAATATCTGATTTCGATTACAATACATTACTTATATAATTAATTAAATAATTGAACAAAATAAAATTTTGAACACGATAGTGTATAGTTGACTAGTTGTTATTTGTTAACATCACTTCTCAAACTCTGAACTATTTTTGTTTGAAGATATAAGTGTACAATAATTACAAAGAAATCCGTGAACGCTGAAAAACAATGAATGTAAATTTAAATTTTAATGATTTAAGATGGATGGATATAAAACACCATATTAACAATTTCACTAAGAGACAATTAACTTTATCCACAGGAATTATTTGAATTAATAACTGGAAATATCTATTTAACTTAGTAAACTGATTACAGGTTGATAATTAAAGTCTTATTGATTATAAAGTGCTATCATTGATTATTTAAGGTTTATCAATCCTATCAGTAGAATATACAATTAAATGATTCATAAGATGGAAAATATTCTTATGCATTTTCAACTTGAGGTCAAATATATATACTATAAGTTTTGAAAATATCTAAAATTTTCTCAATAAGTCATATCTTATTCTCATGACCCAGAAAGTTATTTTATTATCATAGTATGGGATTCGGTAGTGCACATACACTAGAAGTCTAATAGTAGGATAAAACAGTTTTCTAGTATGCCGCAGTTTTCAGTGGTTGTTTAATCAATTTCGATGAGTGATGTAAGCTACTTATGGTTTCTACTTTTAATAAAAAGTAAGTGTTACGATTAATTTATGGTACTATTGCAGTTTAGAAAATGTAAAATAACCTGAGAAAATCTGTCGTTGAAACTATGTCATGGTTTAATCATAAGAATATCAGGTTATACTAATTCGCAAATAATAATAATAGATTACTCAGTAAATGAATAAATAAATTTGACTTATCCATATACTTGCATAAAGATCAGGTCAGTGAAATAACTGTGCATTATGAATATATACTTTTTATTTGTTAGCAAAATGGTATGTAAATTAGGAATGCTTGATTTTGAAAATATCAATTGTGTTGTTGAATAACGTAGAATAAATATTGCAACATTATCATGAAATAAATTGATTTCAATAACCGAAGTAGTAGAAAATAATGTATGATTAATAAAATCTGACTAATTTTTTTTTCTACTGTTTAACGACTTAAATTCGAATTCCAGTTATGCAGTATAGTTGAAATAAACTTTTCGCCTATTGAGAACCATTCATTCAAAGTTAGTAATTATATGAAAATACACAAAGATAATTTAATTTTATTTGTTGATTCTTTTTTCTAGTTATTATTTTTCAGTACAAGGAGAATTTGTACAAACGCATCATAGGCATCATCATACAGGTACATTTGGTCGAAGTAATTATGGAACATCATTTGTTAACAACAGTAGTATCATGGAAGAGTCTCCATTAGTTCATAGTTTCTCAGATGAAAATTATCCGAATGCATCCAAAATAAATGAACATCTATACAGTTTTGAATTCACTGATTCAGCCAGTCCAAATATCGATCAGATCACTTTTACTTATAAATTAAACAAAGGAATATCGCCTAAAGTGATGTATGGTTAGTTAAGAGTCTTTCCACTTTTCTTAAATACCTTTGATAAATCAATGTAAATTGGTAGGAGTGAATAATGACGGCAGAATTACGGTCTATAAACTGTGAGTTCAACTCCATCGGCTTACGGTAGTAATAAAAGCCAAATACGATTAAGCTCAGCTCAGCTAACAGCTAATGACTGAATAAACAATGTTCATAGATGAGGATTACCTGGTTGAAGTTTGAATGCGATTATCATAACTGATAATTGGAAAGGTTGAATGACATGACCTAGGCTCGGTTATAATAACTATCTATATTCCTTTAGAGGTTGAGTGCTATTTAATCCTATAGACAAACTAATTCATTCTATTTTTTTGAACGATTCTATTTATAATGGATCTTTCTCATTTCACTGTCATTCATTCTATTAATTTTGAATTCGTGCCTCTGTAATTCTGTTATTTAGTCCAAACGACGTGTGTATCATACTTTGGGTTCATTACTACTGACTGACCATTTTTTTCCTGGGCTAAATGTGGAGATTATTTAGATTCAAATTTATGCCATTATTGAGATACACTTTCTACAAAATTATTGTACTAAATGTCATAACAACAATTATGTACACTTTATATCAGTAAAGACATAGTTATCAATCTTTGCTTTGCTTTGCCTTGGTTACAAACGTTTGTTATGTAATGACTTTCACAAAAAAAATTAATTGCAATTCCTTATTTTTTTATTTCATTATCTCAATTTTACTCATCTGGTCAATCTCATTCATAAATATGACTTTGCCTAGGATGTTCACCGTTTGTTTCTACAAATTCTGCTTTCATGCCCTTCTCGATTTTCTCTTCTAGAATATTTTTAATATTTAGCCATGAATCAATCAATCGGTTAAACAATTTCTTTATTCTGCTACAACCAATATCTTCATTCACAAGTTATACGCAACTTTAATCAAGACTTTTCTTGTATAACTTATGCATAATAATTTTTTAAATAAGTACTGTTATTATTTCTACATTTTTATCAGCTGAAAATAATCCATGAAGAATATGAATTCATATGGTTATGCTAAATTCGTTGTTCTTTGTTTATTCAAATGCATAAGTTGGGCGAATTTGTATGAAAAGCCGAAAAAACGTATATATATATATATATATATATATATATATATATATATATATATATATATATATATATATATATATATATATATATATATATATATATAACGGTAAACTCTCAAATTTCTTTCATAGCCAATGTTTCATACTGTGAGAAATTGATTTTCTCCAACCTGTTGAAAAGCAGTTATAGTCGATAACCGGGAACCATTAAACACTTCATGTCAATTTAGGTTCTAAGTTTGTAATGTCAGACAACAAGTTTCAGTTTTAAATATTAGGAATTTTTTTTAATTTGATTACCATACACAAATAAATATTCATTAAATACCTACAATGGAAAGTTTTTAGTCATTGGAAATCACTACTTATGAAGTGACGTCATATGTGTATGAGAGTAACAATAATCAATAATACTATTACTTCAGTCGAGAATCGTTTTTTTGTGTGTAAAATCAGGTATAGCATTGGCCAGATTAACTGCACTTCCTCAAGAGATATTGGATCGAGCTGAAAAACTTTTGATTTCATACACTAAAGAAGAAAATATACACAATGATGACGAGAACATTAACAACGGAAAAACGATGACAATGAATGATACGAGAAACTTGAAACAAATCGATAAAAATATGTGCCCATATTTTCATAATTTGCAAAGACAAGTAAGTATCTTCTCAATTGTATGTTAGTTAAGAGGAGAGTATTTGTGAAATGACTTCGTTGTATCATTCTTTATAATAAGATCTTTAACGAACAAACAACATGAAAAAAATGATTTGTACTGAAATGTCAGATTAAGAACTTAAATATGCCTTTGTTTATCTAATGACAGGTATTGACAACTCAAAATAACCATACCGACTTGGATGTGTCCATTCCAACTGAATCCTCACATTGTACTACCATGACAGATTTGAGAAATGATATAACAAACTTAGAACGGAAAGACAGCCAAACGAATTGTTATTTAACAGCAAACGATCGCCTGGAATTTCAATTATTTGGACAATTACAAATTATATCAAAAGCTTACCAAATAATAAACACAGCACAAAATTTTTCGAATTCTGAAATTGTATACATTCAGAATGAAATTTCGAATTATCTCAAATTTCTAGGATGTCGATACCAGAAGATACTTTCGGAAGCAAATATGACACAGTTTTCTCCTTAACCTAGTTTCCGTTTCTCAAAACACATTGGAATTGTAGAAAATAGTGTTGTGATTATTCTTTTAAAATAATAATTTTCAAAATCGAAATTTTATAATCTTTTATTTTGTACCTACCTATGCAAGAATCACTATTTACTGTGTGCATAATATATTGGATATTGTTATACAATGACTCATTAATTACATCGAACTAATGTCCGAGCTATAAGCTGTCTCCTATGACAAGGAACTTAACCACTACAGCCGAAAACCACCCTAAAAAATTCGAATCCAATATCCAATATATTTTCACGAGCTGGTCGATACCAATTGATTTCTATGCGACCACGATTTGAATGAGTAAGTTCGGTTCAGAGTAGTAGGGTTTCTGGACACCAGCAGCTATCAGATTAACAAACAGGTGATCATTTAGTTGCAATATGGAGAATAATAAGGAGAAAAGTCTGATACTAATAATAGTAAGATTTCAGGACTGAATAAAAAAAATGGTTAATTTAGTTTATTAACTGGTAGTGAAGATTGTGTGAGAGGACAGAAGTGTAAGCAAGGGAGAAGAAACAGAGGTAATAGGTGAGATAGAGTTAAGTTGGTTATCTGTGGAGGTGGCAGTATTAACGACTAGCAAGTCTTAAGGCATGCATCAGGTACAGCTTTTCCACAAAGAAGATGATAATACGCGTGTGAGTATGTGTTTGTCAAATCTCCTGTTAAAGCTGTCCACTGAGGAGGCTGTGGTCACCTTGGCTGGGAGGGCATTCCAACTTGCAACGACTCCTAATGAGAAAATGTGTGCACGAACCTGAGTGTTCGCTCTTTGATGCGCAATTTTTCGAGGATTGTCTTGAGGAGAGTGTTGGTGATGCTTCAGTAGGACGCTCTGATTCTCTTACTACTAAGAGAGAATAATCACAAATGCTGGAGTCTATTTTTGCAAGTTTTATTCTTCAACCCTATCACCCATTTCGTTGCTCGTCTCTGCACTCCATCCAGGAGATTTGTCTCTTTTAAGGAGAGGGGATACGACGACGTTGTGAACCTGAAGGTGTGTGCGTGCATATGTCTGAAACAGTGTTAAGAATAATCCAGGGGTGACAGCACCAAGTTGTCTTCGCATAAAGTGAAGAGTTGCATTGGCCTTGGCTGCGTCCCCCACATAGTTTGTGCCGGTGTGTAGGCTTTCATTGGTTACTCAACCGAGATAGCGTTCTGAGGAGACATTGGGAAGCGTACTTCCATTGAGGGCATAAATCGTTTGCGTCATATGAGGCAGGAAATGCATGACGTGGCACTTCGGTTGGTTGAGTTTTAAACCGTTTTTCACTGCCCATTTCTTAATAGATGTAAGGTACTTTTGAAGCTCAGTCGAATCCTCTTCGCTTCTAATGGATCTTCGCATCGTCTTCGTAGATCAATGCTGGTGAGCTAACTGAGCCTAGCAGGTCGTTAATAAATATCAGAAAGAGAAGTAGGCCTAGGATGGTCCCCTCTGAAACTCCCGACATGGATACTCGCCAGCTCGCGTGCACTCTATTTACCTTGGTGCGAAACTTTCTATTCTCAAGGTAGTTTCTGAGCCAAGATTTGAGTGGGTCAGTGAAGACCATTTCTATAACATTTTCGATTAGGCGTGCGTGGGGTACTCTGTCAAAGGCTTTTGCAAAGTCGAGGAATATTACGTGCACCGCTATTTTACGGTCCAAACAGTATGTCAAACTGTCCCATGCGATGAGGAAATTAGATGCACACGACCTGCCTTTCCGAAACCCGTGTGGAGCTTTATAGGGTATTTTATTCTTATCAATGTACTCCCTCATTTTTCTTGTCCACTAGCCCTTCCATAACTTTTGATAAAACTGGTGGTAATGCGACTGATCGGTAAAAGGCTGGTTCCTTTCTATCTCCTTCTTCAAATATTGGAGAGAGATTTGCTTGTTTCCATTCAGCTGGGAATTGGTGTGACTCCAATGAATGCCTGAACAGGTTGCATAACGTTGAACAGAGGGCTTCAGCGCACTGTCGCAAGACTATAGGGCGGATTTTATCACAACGTGGTGACCTACCTGGGCGTAAGGAGTTTAGTTTCCTTAGTACTAAGTCAGGAGTGATACGGATGTTCCCTAAGCCGTCAGCTGGCAATGGGTTGGCGTAGTACTCTGAACATTTGGGCGCCTGGTTTAATTGATCAGAAAAGTTGGTGTTGAAGATCTCGGCCATCTCTAGGTTGGTGAGGTCTTCCCCGTTCGGTCCTTTGAGAGAACAAGACCCTTTCTTTTCGACATGAACCTAAACAGATTCTTCGCGGTTGCCTCTATTTTGGCAGCTAGCTTCATCTGAAATTGTCTCCTGTCGCTTCGAACTTTGGTATTGCATCTTTTTCTCAATGCCAAGTAAGAAATGCGATCGGAATCCTTCAAGGAGACCTTCCTCTTGTGCCAGACTCTCCTCTTCGCCTGTAGCAAGCGTTCAGTGCTGCGCCTAATCCAAGGTCTTCTAGTCCCAGGTATGTGGTGTGACTGAGGTACATTGTCTACGACAGCGTTTTGGATGATATCTCTCACTGCTTGCCAGTGATCATCTACTGTCAGCCTCTATTACTCTCGTGGCCACTGGGCATGTAGTAGGACCTCTCACATACGCGTATAATTTGCCCCAGTGTAGCAAAGATATGTCACGTTATCGACCTGTGTGAGTGTATCTTTCATGGCCATGTTAAACAAGACTGTGTCATGGTCACTACTACCTATCGGTGTATGGACGTGAACATCCTCAACCAGAAGCTGGTCATTTGTTAACATATAATCCAGGTTTGAGGACTTCCCTTCCTAAGTACACATAGTGGCACTGCATGCGTGCTCAGTCAGCCCAGAGCTTCTAATGCTGTACCAAGTTGTCTTTGGAACCAACCACTGGGAGTTATACTCTGATTGCTGAGATTCAAAGATGGGGCATTGAAATCTCCGGCTTACAGTATTTGATCAAGCACCAGTATTACCACAATCGGTTTGCTTTTCTGGGCCTTTGTACACGAAGGAGTTCGGTAGATCCCTCCAATCAAGTATTTCGTGCCGATTGAGTGGAAACAACACCAACATAATTCTGTCACCTCAGTTAGTTGGGTGTCGTATAAACGCTCTTTTTTTAAGTGGCTATATATATATTTATAGCCACTCCACCTCAAGTTTGGTGTTCCTTATCGCTTCGGAACAGTGTCATGCCTGGCAAGCTCACTTCGTTGTCTGCAATGTCAGGGGATAGACATGTTTCAGTTAGGATTACGATCTTCAGATCCATCTGAGAGCACATATTCCTGATTTCTAACAGCTTAACCCTTAGTCCTCTTACGTTGCTATGGCGGCAACTGGTGGTTTTTCTCAGCACCTGGTGCACTTCTGCAGCAGCAGCCGTTGTCGGATTTTCAGACAAGTTATTCAAACTGAATCGGCCAGTTCTGTGGGAACTGGCCTCTGCAGGTTTTTCGCCTGCGCGGTTGGTTCAATCGTGTCTTGTGCCAGGGGTAGTTGACCGAGGTTAACTATCAGTTTTGTGCGTTCATTATGGCCTCCCTGCTGTTGTCTCACAGATCTAGGTCGGCTTTCGCAGCACCTGATGTGGCCAGACAGATCGTTACTCGAACTCTACTAGGCTTGCTGTGTTTCGGTCAGGTCTTCTAGGTTCCTAAATGTCACAGCCATCAGGCGTGGTGACTAGATGTGACGGGTGAGGCAACCTAAAAATGCAAACTGCCATCGTGGTGTGGAGGGATAGGCTACGCGATAGCCATCGGCACTGTTGCACATCGTGCTCGTGAGCTTCGTCCGGGTTACCGCTGGTGAGTTCAGGTATACCGTGAACTACCATGGTGGTCTGTTCTTAGGTGCCTCGCGCAGTTCTGGCTGCTGCAGGTACCGACCGCGGCTTGTCATGCCTGATGCGAATCGGTGAGGACAATTTGACAGATGGTCTTTGGGATGAAAGGATGATGTCTTCAGAAAGTCGTACCTAGTCAAGAATAACCCTGATTGGAGAGGGTTTTCCTTTCGAGATATTTTGGCTTTTGAAAAGGCGGCATATTTTGGCTGGGACGTCGCACATTCCGAGGGTTGTGCAGTGTTTATCCCACTGCTCTTCGTCGCAGGCGGCCCTACCTTCTAGCAAGCTTTCTTCTGATACCGGGACACTAAATTAAATAAGTGAGTTCTCGGGTGGTAGCCGCTTGTGAGTTGGGGTGTTGCTCTTTCGCTTCTTGACGTTCACCCACTGTTCTTATTGCTAGCAGATACTGGGGGGTTAATAACAACCGGCAGTTTTGTAGGTGTGTTAGGCAAGGTTGTGGTAGCCTTGGTCAATCATTTTACTGGTTTAGTGCCAGGCAATTTTGGTTTGGTAGTTTGGACTTTAGGGTTGATTTTGAGTGGGACCTGTGGCTTTGTCAGTGCCTCAGAAACTCTACACCGAGGGCAAATGTACCAGAACCATGGGCAGGGGTGACTCAGCATGAAACCGTATTACTTTTTGGGTACTGCAGTGTCGCAGTGACAATGTACACATGTACTACAGAAGTTGCATTCGAAAGCATGGTCGCTGATTTTGACTGGTAATGAACAGGCAAAACACTCGTCCTTATGCTGGAGCGTCTTTTTCTCCCATTCTTATCTAGCTTACTGGTATTTTTAGGAATAAGAGTGGTGTCTTCTTCCTCTGTGGTGTCTGCGTTGAGTGATCTACAGTATGGACACTGAGAGGCGTACTATCAGATCATGTCGAGTCTTTTGTAAACATAATTGGGGGGCTTCCCTTCCGAGTCGTTCTGTACTTCGAAAAGGCAGCATATTTTTGCCAGGGCATTGCACATTCCGAGGATTGCGCAGTATTTAACCCATTGCTCTTTGTCAAAGGCAGCCCTATCTTCTGACACTGCGACATTAAATAAAACAAGTGAGTTTAATCCATCGTCCCTGTCCTTGAGTGGTAGCAGTTTGTGAGTTGTGGTGTTGCCATTCCCCTTCTTCACATTCACGCGCTGTTCCATATTGTTAACAGATACTAGGGGATTAACCGCAACCGGCAGTTTTGTCGGTGTGTTGGTTAGGGTTTTGGCTGCCTTGGTAGCCTGTCTCACTCGTTTAATACCAGGCAATTTAGGTTTGTCCGTCGAGACTTTCCAGCTGATTTTGGGTGAGGCCCATGGCTTCGCCAAAGCCTCAGATACTCTACACCATGGGCAGATATACCAGAACCACGGGGAAGGTTGACTCAAAACGAATCCATAGTACGCTCTAGGTACTGAAGTGTGGCAGTGGCAATGAATCCGTGTACTACAGAAATTGCATTCGGAAGCAGAGTCACAGATTTTGACTGGCATCGAGCAGGCGGTAGAGTCACCCTATGCGATTTCTGAACGAAAGACTGTGTCGACTGAAACTTAGGACGCCTTTTTTCTTCTTCTTATTTAGCCTACTAGTCTTTTTGGGAAAAGGATTCGAAAAAATGATTTCTTGGTTTGTCCGTTTGAGACCTAGTGGTGTTTGGGTTGAGTGGTCCGAACTACGAACACTACTGCAAGGAATGCTTTCGAGTGGCGGTTTGAGTTTTTTCACAAACACGTCGACCGAGACTGGAATTTTCGGGTCAACTTTTGATCCCAGGATTCATACCTCTGCAGGTTTTCCTGGTTGTTATAGTGTAAGATGTGCTAGCAACCTTATAACTGAACATGATACCAGAGAGATTTAGAGGTGAAAGACGAGACAATTGAGATAGGAAATACTGGAGATAAGAATCTAGGGAAGATATGGTTCCGATATGGTTTTCCTATTTTACCAATTAACTCTGTAATTTTCGATAAATATAATTCGGTTGCCCTCACCTGTGTTCTCCTTCACTACATTTGGTGTCACTGCCTACACAAAGGATGAAGATACAATGGCCGAAGGAATTTGAGGACGGAGATGTGCGGAGCTTCCTGAGGGAGTTCGAGGCCGTTGCGGAGCTGGTGGGTGTGAAGGAGCTGAAGGCGAGGTTGGTGTAGCTGGCGACGCTGCTGAGAGGTAGGGAGAAGGCCGTATATGATAGCTTGGACGGTGCCAGCAAGGAGACGGTCACCGGGCGGCTGATGACGGAGTTCGACGGCCCAGTGGACAGGGGGAAAGCGCTGCAGGAGTTCCGGTTGGCGAGGTTGTCGACCGATGGTGACCCGCTGGTGCTTGCTGTGGAGCTCACCAGATTGCTGCGCCGTGCGCTGACGAATGTCGATGAGGAGTCGGAGGCACAGTTGCTGGCGTCTTGCCTGCAGCCTTGTCCTAGCAGCTGAGACTAGTAAACGCAGCGCGACCTATGGATATCGGTGAACTGGCGAAGGTGGCTAGTCAGCTGATGGCACGAACAGTAGCTCCGGTCGGATGCGGAAAGCAGGAGATAAATACTGTTGAAATGAAGATTGAGGAGATGGAGCGTAAGGTTGCAGCATTACGAGTAAATCATAAAAGGAACGATAAATGTTACGCTTGTGGAGGGCAGGACATTGGAAGATAAACTGTCCAAGAAGACGACGACACAGATATTTTAGATATAACGTGTGTTCTTTCCGCCCTAGGAATCTGGAGGTTATTGCACTAGTAGACAGAGGGGCGATTTATGCCAGAGTGTACATAAATGAACAGGAGTTAGTGAGTTTGATTGATACAGGGGCAGCTATATCGTTAATAGCCAAAGAGCAATGTAAGACAATCAAACCATTTATATTAGCTGTCCACACCACAGGAGAGCATATGTTAGAGGTGTTGGGAGTATCGAACAGTATTGTAAAAATGGGTGGCGCTGAGATAAATTTTCCGTTCGTGGTAACCACAAGCTTATCGAGACCGATATTAGGAGCAGATTTCCTAAGAGAGGTGAAAGCGATAATTGACTTAAGAAGCGGTAAAATGGTCACAAAGTATGGTTCATTGCCAATACACGAAAGGAGCGAAGTGGCTGAAATAAGAGTGACAACGGACGCCTCGACCAATAAACCAAACATTAACGAGTTATGCGCAAAGTATGAGAAACTGTTCACTGGAGATGGGGAGCCGTATGGATTTTGTGACAAAGTGAAGCATGAAATTCCTATAAAGAGCGACCGAGTAAAGATATTTGCAACACGTCGTGTCCCGGTGCATTTAGAGGCCGAGGTAAATCGACAGGTCCAGGAAATGTTGAAGGAAGGTATAATTGAGGAGGCGGACAGCCTGTATAGCTCACCGGTACTCTTCGTAAAGAAACCCAATGGAAAGTATAGATTTTGTGTCGACTTTAGAGAACTGAATAATATAACAGACATGAAACCGTGCGCAATGCCAACAGTAGTAGAAACATTAGATCGGCTACAGAATGCCACGGTGTTTACAGTGCTTGATTTACGTTCAGGTTATTGGCAACTACCTATAAAAGGTAGCGATCGCAACAAGGCAGCATTTACTATAGGGGATAAACAGTATCAATTTAAACGAATGCCGTTCGGGTTGGCTGGTGCACCGTTTACGTTCAGAAGATTAATAACGCTACTGCTCAAGAATCTAGATAACGTTGAGGTATGTGGCGACGATTTAGTTGTGTACAGCCTCACGGAAACAGATCACGTCAAGCATGTGGAAGCAGTTTTAAAGCGAATTGACGAATTTGGGCTTCGAATTAATAAGGAAAAGTCGCAGATAGCGAAAAACAGCGTCACATTGTTGGGACATAAAGTGGGAAATGGATAAATAAAGCCATTACCGGGGAAAATTCTTACCATAAAAATATTGCAGTACCTAATTCGAAAAGAAAGTCGAGACAGTTTCTGGGAAGAGCGGCGTTCTATAGTCGGTTTGTCAAGAATTTCAACGAAATAGCAGCGCCCTTATATAGGTTGCTGAGCAACACCAAGTTTACATGGACTAAGGCTGCCGAACAAACGTTCAACCGAATCAAAAACATGCTAGACGATCGTCAGATGACGCTGCGACTGCCTGAACCCGGGAAACTGTTTACAGTGGCCACAGATGCAAGTGATCATGGTATAGGTGCAGTACTGAGTCAAGTCGCGTTCTCACACCCGCCGAGCAGAAGTATTCAACGATCGAAAAGGAGTGCCTAGCAATCGTGTGGGCAGTAGAAAAATGGAGACCGTACCTTTTAGGTAGACGATTTCACATTGAGACTGACCATAAACCCCTGCAGTGGTTGAGAACAGCAAGAGACTCCCGAGGGAAGTTGGCGCGGTGGATGATACGTCTGCAAGAATACGACTTCAGTATCGGCCATGTTCCAGGAAAAGAAAACGTAATGGCGGATTACTTGTCAAGATCAGACATGGAAGATGACCTTCCAGTGACAGCATACGCGGTGAATAGTTTAGATGGAGACCCATTAGAACTCATCCGGCAACAGAAAGCTGACCCGAACCTTCGAGAGGTAATCAGAGTGATAAAAGAAGGAGAAGACGTAGACAAACGAACGACGGACAAGGAGGTAATAATGTTACTTAGGCAAAAGGAACGACTGAAAATGAACGCATATGGAGTCCTGACCTGGCAGGACGATGACAAGAATTGGGTGGCTGTAATCCCGAAAGACTGGCGGCGTAAGATGATACACGAGTGTCACCAGGTAGCACATACAGGCATCGCAAGAACGACGGATTTATTACGACAAAGTGCATACTGGCCAGGAATGAGAGACGATGTGGCTCAATACGTGTTAACTTGCCAACAGTGTTAACTAATGAAAAGCGATAGATACACACAACCGCCATTACAGTCGATCCCAGTAACCGCAGTCGGTGATCTATGGTCGGTGGATATAATGGGACCGTTTCCACAGACGGCGACCGATAACCGGTACCTGCTAGTGATGACGGAGCATGCTACACGCTGGATAGATGCCGTACCCATTGCAGACCAGCGGGCAAGAACAGTGACCGAAGTGGTGATCCGGCATATTGTAGTGTGCCACGGAATACCGAAAATGATATTAATTGACCAGGGTCCCTGTTTTGAAAGTGACGAGTTTAAAGACCGTCTAAAACAGTTTGGCATCAAGAGGATACGAACCACACCGTATCATCTTCAGACAAACGGGCTTACAGAGAGAAACAACCAGACGTTAAAGGAATGGTTAGCATCTAAAGGAGGAGATTGGGAGAAAGAGTTACCATTGATTTTGCTGGCGCATCGTTCCTCCATCCAAGGTACAACCAAGAAATCACCCTTCTCGCTCATGTGTGGCAGACAACCGCGACTTCCATTGCACAATAAGACCTGGCCACAACAACAAGGTTAAGAAAAGAGAGGAGGGAGGCAATCAGGAACGTGGGAAAGAAGCAAATATCAGACATAAAGAAGGCGGAACAACAGAGGAAAACGTGGAAACCTTTTGCAGTGGGGGACCTAGTAAAGTGTAGAGAACAAAAAAGTAGCATAGCAGGGGGATCAGGGTGGGGAAAGCTGATCCCAAAGTGGGACGGACAGTGCGGTATCACGGAGAGACGCGGCGCGGTGTACACGATCCGGAGAGAAGACAAGCAGAAGCGTGTAAATGCCGGTCAACTGCAGAGGTGGTTTCAAAATTATCAAGTGTGTGAGTCACGGAAAGCACCAAAGGAGACAGCGGTTCGGCGATCAGAAAGACTACGACGACAGCTTATTAAAAGGGGGGACGAGTGTGGTGCGCGCTACTTATAAGTAGTATATGACCCAAGTGAAAACGTAATGTCCGGCAGGAAAAGATGGGGGAAGATCAAGAAAGGAAGAGTGGGAACACAATGGAATTTGTATGAAACGCATGAACAGTGAAATGTCAGACAATGGATTGATGTTTTGCAAATTAACGGTTTCCGATATGGTTTCCCGTGACTGTGAATGAAGGAAAGTCAATGAGGCGCGCGCCAATTTGAGCCGATTTAATGTATATCTGGAAACTTGATTGTTGTTATTTATGCCATTTCCTAAGATCACTAACCTCATTCATCTTGCTTATACTGAAATATCTGTAAGTGTGACTGTGATATATAGTAAAATCCGAAGTCAAATTATCAATATAGACCAGTGTATTCTGTCTCAGTTTCTGAAATAGGTGTTAGAAAGGCAGCCGTTAATGAGACTATTTCGGAAAAAGGTGCACTTATTCATTCGAAGCCCGGGAGGTTAGATCGATAAGCAGGATATTTTGGGGAGCGGTTTATCTGGCCTCTAGCTACCCTACAATTACCCATTATAACAAACTATCTAAATGCTAAATTGATACAAATCCTCCAAATGTCAGTGACATCAAAAAACGTTTAGCCAAAGGTGAGTGATGGAGATCGAAAGGCTCGAATAGATTAACGCAGTAGATCTGTTTGAGCTAAACCGAATGAAATACTAGCTGGAGTTTGGGAAATGGAGGTCCCGAGAGCCATTGTCATTCGGTTGCTTTATTGCATATCACCATTGCTAATAGTAAGGAGTTTGACAGTCATATAGGCGGGATGGGTCAAATTGGCCTGTTCATGAGGTGCGTATTGATTGACGCAATCATGAATTGGAAATAATCACTATATATGTACTAGTGTATATAAATGGTGTGAATGGTCCATCAGGGTGGCAGGTAGCTAAGTGGTTTCACCACAGGATTGAGCTGTATTGTTCATGTTACAGTGCTGAATGTTTTTTCCGTTTATATAAAATCGTAATACCTCAACAATTAATACTGGTTATCATATAAATCCTAGTGTAATATAAAAGTGGATATGTCATAATTAAAATTCTTCATAAATTAATGAAACATTTACATGTACATTTACAATGCCAGCACAGCATATTGCTCTAGCATTATTTTTAGTTCATTTGAGTGAAATTGTTGCAATAGAAGATTTCATTATCCATTGGACTTGTAATGTGTGTACTAACATGTCGAGCCGATAAGGCTCTATGAAGTCACTGGCAACTAGGATCATAGTAACATGGTTAGCGATGGTGAATGACATGGCTCAAAATGGTTTGCAATGGCACATATTTTATAATGCTGCTGAGAAGCTATTCAGTCCTACCGACGTTCGAATTCAGATATTCCAATTACAGCCCAAATACTATTTCTAAATCTCTTATGTATCAGAACGCAACATCGTTAGATAAAGTTGCTTATGGGGTCGAGTACAGTAAAGAAGAAGTCAGGAAGGAATGGAATGCTTTACAGATAATACGTATTTATACATTTAGGTCGAATAGGAAACAGCATCGAAGTCTGTGACATTGACAGTTAAAACGACCAATAGGAAACAACATTTCAAGTGACATTGACAGTCAGAATAACCAATAGGAAACAACATTGGAGTACGTAACATTGATGTCTAGGACGACCATAAAATTGACCAGTATTAATTAACTAATAGGAATTGACCAGTAATTCTCCTAGCAGTAGTTGATTTTAACTACGATCACCCCCACGGAATAATCACAAGCCCATCACAGAGAAGATAAGATAATCCATATTAGTGAATATATTTTCTGGCAACTTCGTGGTATCGAAAGAATACCGAAATCGTGCCAAAGAAGAGAAGAGAAACTACAGAGACAGTGGAGACGAAACGTCAGCAACATAAAACTCCAAGTTTGCGCGTACAGAGAGTATTAAACAAAAAGTAAAGTTAAACAATCACTGGTATAATTGGTTATAATAATAAACGTTTCCATTACACTATTCGCTTTCTCTTCATAAGCATGGATTCAGTACAGAAACTCCCCACTTTAAAGGATTTACACATTTGATACCTGGCGGCTTCGTTCGTGGGAGTGATCGGCAAACATCCGACTGCAGGACAGAAGGGTGGACAGACAAGGAGCGATTCATTGTTCGCGGGTTGTCACCGAAGATCTTTTACAGAGAGCGGTACCAGGAGTATCGTGCCATATTTGTTGCTCTAGTTTTCCTACCAAATCAGCGTATTTTGTATCCGGAATCTGATGATTACGTTTGTAGGGTTCTGTACCAGAAAACTCAGCGGACGTGGGACGGAACCACATTGAGTCAGGAAAACAGAAGCGACCATAACGACCAAGTTCGAGACCATACGTATGATAGACGTAATCGAAACCGGAACAATGAGTGAATTTGCAACAGCGTGGGTGATCAGACCAGCTTTCGCCAAGATTGACTGAAGTCAAGGGTACTAGCAAGGCAATGGTCAGAGGCGTGTGCTCAGGATGAAAACATCGCAGAAAAAGTCTAGGGTGTAGCACGCACCTAATATAAGAATAAAGCCCTTTACAGTATGTTGTTGTTTGAGATAGTAGTCGCGAAAGCGTACAGATAAGCATACTCGGCGACCAGAACATGAAACGGTAGTCTCGTTCGTACCTCATGATTGAGAGTTTGAGACTGTAGTCTCATCTGAAGTAAAGGGAAGCGTGGTCTTTCTATCTGGATGTGAGACTTGTCTTATCCGTAGATAGTACAGATGACACGTACCGTTGAGTAGGACGTGAGAATGAGGTCTCTAACGTATCTAGCGTGTGGTCTGAAGGAGATATTAGGATCCGGCTGGTGAGTCGGACAGCTCTAGCTGTCGGTTATTTTCATAACCAATCAAATCGTAGTTTAAGCGCTCACCACGTGATCTGATCTGACGTGTCTGTAAACTGTCTTTGTTGTAAATGACCAACTAAGTGAAGGACATTATTATCTTATTATATTGATGCGACTCATAATTTTATTCATTTCCATAAGATACAATATATTGGTCAGTATGCTTGCTAATTTCACTTGATAATTCTAATTTCCTTAATTATTGTACTAATCTAATTGTTTTACGTTTAGAAACAGATATAGTTTAAAGCCTAGTTGTCCTCCTTCTGACTATAGCTTTCCCACCGACCCCGTATTCCCCAATATTGTGTTAATAGTTATGAAAGTACATCTGTAGGACGAATTAAATCACACACTAGCAATAAATCTTGATTTATCGGGTATAGCACTGCCACTGAGGTGTGCCGGTTTGAGACGATCAATGCTATCTCGACGTGGTCATATCGATTAACCTTGAAGGTCTTTTCATGACGAGAAATCAGGCGAAAAGATCCTTCGTAAGGCTGTTGCAAAGGTTTGCAAACCGAATCTACTAGTATGAAAACGTGAAGACAGAGAAATAATTCTATAGGAAGAGCGACCTGTCGGAGCTATATTAGAGTTGATACCGAAGGTAGTGTTCACTTGTAGGGATTCATCTTAGGAACTAATAACAGACCATAAATATATTTACTCCCATTACCATCCATACAATTACCACAAAATGAAAGACAAATCCCGCTACTGCTAATAAAAGTAACAGGTGCTACCCGCAACAGTTGGAGTTTTCTTAAAATTTAAATTCGCATCATTATCTTTTTACCTTTCACACCACTTAATTTTTATTGATAGTAGGTAGATAAATTGAAAAGCCTGCAGATGCTGCTGAACTAATGTCGATTACGAGGAACTCAAACTTCCTGTATCGTTGTGAGTTCCTTCCTCTTCACGTATTAACAGTTCGATAAAATTATGTTTCCCCAATTCACTGACATCCAAACACCTTAATGTTTTACCTACTTGTTGCCTTACTGAAGAATTTTTAACACTCTTAATCTTATTTTCATTCATCAGCTACCTATCGCTCTATCTCTAAACTACCTATTACATTACCCATATCTTACAACTTATAACATTAGTTGACTTAATAGCAGTGCGAAATGCTACGTGGATATTTAGTCCAACATACAGAACCCAAAGTTGTCTAGTTTACTTGTAAAGGGGAACGAGTAGAGGAAGTGTATCGTGACAAGGTGCACAAAAAATAGAGCTTAGACTAAAAAACATTATTTAAAGTCTACCACTAAACGTAAGAGAGCCTAACATCACAAAAGCAGGGAGTAATGTATCTGACTAGTATTCAGGACGGTGGAGAAATAACCTCAATCTACCCATGGCTGTGGGGAAAAACAATATGTTTGCTAACTGCCCCTTACGTCATAGCAGGATGCAACCAATCAATGATATTGATATTACTTTTCCATATCAGCAACGTCTACTACTCATGTATGTAACCTCGCCATGATTTCACTTCAAACTAAAAAATCCTACGGCCAACAGATTTGGACAGTTATGGTTAAAAATAGCTCACTTAAGACTTTTCTAGTCAGTTAGAACGAAGAACATCGTACATACGTACATCCATTTAGTTTGCCATATCACATTAACACAAAGATGCAATTGTCAATTCATATCCCATAGTACTGGAAGGAGTAGAAGTATTAGCAGTAATTGGAGAGATTAGGGTTCGAAGATGTTAGGCAAGAAGCATAATTCAGTGAGATAAATTTAGAAATATAAGGATAGAAGTGATGAGGAATCCTGAATATTAGAATTTGAGAGAACACAAACAGGGGAGGCACCTGTGCCATTGCAAACGATTTTGAACCATGTCATTCTAGGTCTCTAACCATTGGCGACTTTCGTCTCGCGGACCCCAACCAGGTAGCCTACATCTACCAACATCACTCAGTCCACTTGTCACTGACTTCGTGGATTTTTGCCACGTTTTGGTCTGGCCACCCTCAGCTTTCTTCCAACCTATTCCTGCATGGCAAAACATTGCTCGACGAGGCAGTTGGTGGTTAGGCTTACACGTAACACATGTCTTAACCACCTCAACTGGTGAAGTTTCAATACTTTATCCATTGACCTGCCATCCTTATCAAGGACTCTTTTCTTAGCAACAGTATTGCTTACTCGGTTGTCCTAGTATCGAATCCCAGAAAAATATGAATGAAATATATGACACTTAAAATTGCAAGGTGGGCTTCGTACGAACTGACCCCTTACTTTAGCACACACATCAGTCAGTGACCTTATATTTGACGGGTCTTGTTGATCGAAAGTAATTCCAACAGACGTCTAGAAATTCAGTTGTATTTGCTGTTTTTTTTAATCGATTCATCAAGTGAGATCAACAAGAAACAACTGTACACCATCCCATCTGAACTGATTGAATTCTTTTCTTTATTTAGAACCAATATATTGTAGCACTGATCTTTAGATATCTTTTAAAATACGGTAAATTTCTTTTGTATGAAAGATTTATTTCATACAACTAAATGGAAACCTGACCATTTTGTTTATATTTTTGACTCACATAATTTATCTGTAATGTACAGTAGTAACCTAATTATTAATGTTTTCTTATTTTTAATAAGAATGTGTTTATTGTTGTGTATTTGCTGATGGTTGAGTAGGACTGGAAGTAGTCGTGGAAGTGCCAATGTTACTACTATTAAGGGTTGTTGCTGTTGAAGCTGTATTGGTGCTCTCCATATTCAAAATAAGTCTGTGAAGTGTAGTTGCTTCCCGAGCTTTAGTGAATTCTAAACAGAAAGTTCTCACTTCGATTAAGATATCCTGTAAAGTAGGAATACAAAATACATTTATTGAAAATTAATTATTTGCTAATAATACGTTTATCTGATCCCACTACTGCAAATGATCTAAAAATCCAATAAAATCGCCTTAACCTCCTAAACACAATCTAATTCACATGTATCAAATATAGTTTAATTAACTCAGAGTTTACCGTTTTCAATGAGAGGAGTGTACGATAGTTTTGGATTCCCCGGATTTTTGAATAGCTATTTTGTTAAACATCAACACATACAGTACATCGGCTCAAAAATTCCATCTGATTCCAACTAGAATTCAGTTATTAAATATGGTTGACCTAAAGTATTGGACCAGGTTCCACTGTAGGGTCTACAGCATACAATCATCAGCTTGAGATAAATGCTCTGGTTAGGATAAGATAAATGGTTTTCACTTTTTATTTTTTTGACCTGTAATCGAATGCTGTAAATTAATGATGTTACAAGGATACTACTTCTAACGGATGTTTTTATTTAAATTTCATATTTAACAACAATATTTAACACATAGTAAAATGTATTTTTTGTCACTATTATAAATGCAAGTAAAAAATAAAGACAAAGTGATGAGATAAGGAAGATTTCAGACTAGATAATCATGTTTAGTGAACACTCACAGATAAAATGTATAATCTCGTTCTCCTAGCTTAATTCACTCAAAACCATAACATCTGAGATGATGTTGCCAACACAGATATTGATGGGAACTTCATCACTTCCTACTATTATGTAACATTAGAAACAGCATGAAAGTTCAAGTTGTGTAAGAAAATGTTCAGACTCCTTTATTGCACACAATATCGGTCAGTAATGAATACTAGAATTTTACCGGAACTTCGCGTTAAATAAATTTAAAGATATGACAACATATCACGAAATCTAACTAGACTTCGTAAATTAACAATATTTGAGAATGAAATAGAAACTGTACCTGATTATGAATATCCAATATATTATTTCTGATGAGTGATTGGAGTAGTACACATACCAAACGAACATGTCTCATTTGATAAAATTTGTCATTTACTGAATAACAAAATGCTAAACAATTTGATATGTAGTCTTGTATAAACTCTGTAGGTAATGCAATTTTTGTAGATAGTCGATTTACCACTTCAATTGACTGTACAGTAACTTCCATTTTTAGAAGAGCATTCAAATACCTTAGTTGGTTTTTAGTAGAGAAAATAACAGTTATTTGCAATCAAAATAAAGATTATGTTCATTTTAAATATATGCAAATTCAAACAGTCACGAAACAGAAATATAAAATGAACCACAAGAAAATAATAATGTTAATGAAGAAAATTTACACTGAATAACAATAATCTATAGGTATCGATATTGTATTATTACCCCCATGCATGTGAGAGTTCCAGATTCCCATGAGATTTCCTAACAAATAGGTATACGAAAAACGGATTTGTAATACATAATTTTGTAACTTGGTTGAATTTAAATACAAGGGATAAAGAAAAATTAGTTCTGAATACGATTTACCATGTCTTTTGATTTCATATCTCTTTCATAATAAATAATAATTAAGCTTTACACTTAACCATTACACTATAATAAGATAGAAAATATAAATAGCGACAACTATACCAATAAGTTATGCTTAGTGCATGATTATTTTCAAATAGTTGACAAAGTAGAAGCTTCTGGATAATGAATTGAGTGTTTCACGAGATACAACACTATGAATGTCTTCAGACGGATATTAAAACAACGCAAGGGCAAAATTATTGAAGTCAACAATATTCACAACCTTAAAATGACAAAAACATTCAGTAAGTCAGTCTATGATACTTTGCGAAGTTCCTAGGAAATATCGAGTAAACTGATGGTTCTCTATGAAATATCTTCACTTCTTACTAATACTTCATTCAGAAAAGCTACCGACATTACTAGCCAATATTCACAACTTATATCCACACTATGAATATAGTCTGCACAACTATTCAGACTTAACAATAAGAATGTTTAGCTTTAGTTAAACAATGAATAGTACTGTCAAGCAGATGGTGTGGTCTTGGACAGTCCCTTAGCATCTGTTCTCATCAGCATATTTATCGCAAATCGGAAAAAAAAACAAAAGTACTACTTGTCTTTGACGAGACTCCTCTTTATGTAAGATACATAAACGATACTTTTGTTTTGAATAATGGCGTACATCATATGAACAAAATACTTGCATTTCCAATAAAGTTCATCCTAATATTAAATTCACAACAGTAGAACATGAAAGAAAAGGAGCATTCTATTTCCTTAATTTAGATACATCCAGAAGCGATTTTAAAATTTGCCCAAGGTATGTAAGTTGAAAAGCAACCTGGAGTGAGCAAAACCTTAAGCTTCAGAGCTTTAACCCTATCGGCTATAGATGTGGGTTAATGAAGAAGCTTGAAAAACGCCAGAAAAGCTCGACAAAGGGTATAAGGTGATAAATAATTGTCTGCAAGAGAATATAGACTTCTAAGTACAGAAGTGAATACCGAAGAGAAAAGAATAAACATTCAATAACAACAATATTTTCATTTAATTGTCATTCAAGTGATCAATTGATGGATACAGTTGACCAAAGTACATTACGCAGTGAGGAATCGATTCCATTGTACACTTCTAACACAAACAAAAATAGATAAATATCTGCCATATGTTAAAATTCTACGCTTTTAGAGATAAAGCTGCTTACGAAAAACAATGACACACCATTTATTAGACATGGGGCATAACGTGAAGTTAATGAATAATTAATAGACAGTTTTATTTCATGTTATTAAAATTTGTAGAAATCATAGCTTCAATCTAACTTTTGCACTCAAAAACAATCAGTAGTTAACCTCCAGCTATCTTGGTAACATAGATACTTTTTTCAACTACTTGTAACAATAATTTAGTGAGTTGACCTTACACGCCTACATTTCCTTTCTATACTTTTAAAACATATAATTATATTAACCAATAAAAATTATCCTAACATCTTAGAAGCAGTAGGATAAGTTACTAAGAAAAAAATCCTAATTTTAAGGCTTTAACTTTCAACTGTTTTCATACCACACAAATTATTCACTATTGATTAACGATTCAAAATGTCTAGATTGATTAGAATTCGACATGAACACCGTTGAATGACGACCCGGTGGTTCACACGTTAGGCATTCGCGCGCAAGACCGAAGGTCCTGAGTTCGAATCCTGCGAGGTGCGGGAGTCGTGGATGCGAACTACTGATGAGTCCCATACTAAGACAAAATGGCTACTCGATGTTTCCAAGTTTCTAATGGTGGTCTAACAGTGATTGGTCGATGATACTGATCTCCATAACTGCGACTGAAGAAAAAATATCAGAAATGTCCTGAAGGAGAAATGAGAGTTACTGGACAGAGAGTGATTCCGTTTCTAAGGAGGAAAAATATATATGTCAGTGTTTAAATACATTATTCGGTAGCCAAATAAACTTTTTCTTTCGCCTTTACATTCTCGCTCACGTAATCAGGTTGGAGGGCTAGAACATACCACATTCGAATCTCGGGCACCTGCATCTCTTTCGATTTTTACAATAAATAAAGAGTAAGTACAAACTAACTCCACCTGTAGAAGCTTCGGAGCGACTGCCGGTCCCGAACCCGGATAAAGGAGGAAGGTTAGACATAGGGTTGGCGACCCCATCCCACCAAAAAACCGCCAACCAGAAAAAATAAATCAAACCATTTTAACTCTGCCCTGGGAGTTGGAAGAAGAATTATGACGACGCGTGATGAAAACCGAGTTCCCTCGGAAGTCACGGGGACAATGCCACTTCAGACAACCTCACCCACCATTCTTTTAGGTACATGGAACGTTCGTACATTGTAGGAGACTGGAAGACTATTTCAAGTTGCGGCAGAAATGGAAAGATACAACCTCGAGGTGCTCGGCATCAGTAAAACGCATTGGACACAGGTAGGACAACTGAGACTAGCTTCAGGGGAACTGCTGTTATACTATGGTCATGAAGAGGAGAATGCTTCACATACACAAGGAGTTGCATTGATGCTGTCCAAACAAGCACAAAAGGCACTGATAGGATGGGAATCTCATGGACCCAGGATAATTAAAGCATCCTTCAAAACAAAGAAAGAGGACATTACGATGAACGTCATCCACTGCTATGCACCTACCAACGACTACAATGACGACGTTAAAGGTCAATTCTACGAAAGTCTGCAGTCAATCGTCGACAGATGCGCACCAAAGGATTTGATGATTCTAATGGGAGACCTGAATGCCAAGGTTGGAATGGACAACACTGGATATGAAGAAATCATGGGATGAGATGGACTGTGAGAAAGGAACGAAAACGGTGAGACATTTGCAAACCTATGTGCCTTCAACAAACTGATCATCGGCGGAACAATATTCCCACACAAGCACATACACAAAGCCTTATGAATTTCACCGGATCACATTACTCAGAACCAATTCGACCATATCTGTATCAACAAAAGGTTCAGAAGGACCATGGAGGATGTGAGAACCAAGAGAGGAGCTGACATAGCCTGAGATCAACACTTGCTGATCGCCGAAATGCAATTGAAACCCAAGAAGCACTGGAAAACAGGGCAGATAACATCACAGAAGTTTAATACGGTCTTTCTTCGGGATACCGTAAAACTCAACGAATTCAAGATAGACCTCAGCAATAGGTTCCAGGCCTTTCAGGATCTACTCAATGGAGAGGAAAAACATAGGAGAACAATTTAAAAGGTATCAAAGAGGAAATCACTTCAACATGTTAGGAGGTTCTGGGTCACAAGAAGCACCATCACAAGGAATAGATCTCTCCTAGTACCCTTGAAAAAATGGAGAAAGCACTTTAAGGAACTCTTGAATCGACCAGCTCCACTGAACCCACCCAACATTATTAGGCAACGACAGAATGTGTATCACAAGATACCAAAATAAAATTGTGGGCATGAAGAATATTAAAAATCGAATAAGAGACACTAAATGAGACGGAAGTTTATAACTAAACACACACATCCAAACAAACAAATAATCAAGAACTTACTCGTCTCGTTTCGGTGATATAATCAATAATTGTAAAACTTCAATAGCAATAACTGGATTACGATTAACAAAATTCGGTACCTTTCAAGATTGAAGAATAAAATGACCCAATCAAGGAAAAGCAAAAAACAAGGTCATAATCATAAAATGACTCATTAAATCAATAGAAAAAATCTCTGCCCTAAGAATCTCCATGAGTAGCATCCCCGTCGGTTGCTATCAAACAGAATTTAACAATGTAAAACATAATACCATGTCATCTGACAATTTAGTAATTACGGGTGGTGGCTAGAAACAAAATTCACGACGCGTATTCTGTCTTATCTGAAACTATTCAACTAGGTGATCCTGAATCCCAGTGTTAATATTCACAATGAAACTTGAAGCCAACACTTTGCTTTAAACGACGTGTTATCCATTGAGCAATATCGAACTGAATTATTCATTTATTCCAGTCGACAAATATGTTAGCTTGAACTGATAAGCAAAAGAAACAACTCTTATGAATAAATATCCATATTTAGTGCAGTTACAATTAATATTTAAGTGCACGCAGTTGTCACAATCGATTGATGAGAATTGTGGATACTATTTGATCATTCGGAACAGTTGAAACAATGACACGATTCAGAATAACAATTCGATAATAGATGAAGATTAAACCGATAGACTGTAATATCTTAGTTTTATTATAAGGTTGCAGAGATTGTTGAGTTACTATGATATCATGAGTTGATCAATGTAAGACCACCATTAAAAAACCTATAAGCAATGGATGACAGTTTCGTTCTAGTATGGGACTCACATCAGTAGTAATCGCAGCAAGCGAACTTAGGACCTTCCGTCTTGTGCATGAAGGTTTAACCTCAAGATCACTGAACCGACATCTAACGATGTTAATGTTTAACTTCGATCAATCCACTGTCTTAACCTGAAAAACTTAAACTGTAATGAACACGAGTGTACTCCTTTTTGATCATTTTAAAATTATTCAATCAAATCAAAATAGTAAAAACTATGGACTAGTATGATAAACTTACAATCTCTGAAGTAATACCAATATTATGAATAATATTTGGATTATCTTTAATTGCTTGAACAACCGTTTGTTGCTGTGACTGAGTTAAAGTGGATGTCATTGCTGCGGAAATCAAATGGCGAAGCTAATATTAAAAATTAAAAAAAAGAAGCAAAATCTACCAACTTTACAAGACAACAATACAAATCAATGAAAACTACTTGATGAAGTACAATGCGTAATGCAGAAGATCAACATCGACGAGATCACTAAATTATGAAGTTACAAATGTGCAGACTGTTCGTATTCTAATATTAAAAGAACTAATAACCTTGACCGCTAATAACATTATGCGACTTTAGCATAGATGTCATAGTCATTCAGTCAGTTACAATGGAGAACATCGTACGTACGTACGTACATCCATTTAGTTTGCCATAACACATTAACGCAGAGATGCAATTGTCAATTCAAATCCCATAGTACTGGAAGGAGTAGATGTATTAGCAGTAATTGGAGAGATTAGGGTTCGAAGATGTTAGGCAAGAAGCATAATTCAGTGAGATAAATTTAGAAATATAAGGATAGAAGTGATGAGGAATCCTGAATATTAGAATTTGAGAGAAAACACACAGGGGAGGCACCAGTGCCATTGCAAACGATTTTGAGCCGTGTCGTTCAAGCTCTCTAACCATTGGCGACTTTCGTCTCGCGGACCCCAACCAGGTAGCCTACATCTACCAACATCACTCAGTCCACTTGTCACTGACTTCGTGGATTTTTGCCATGTTTTGGTCTGGCCACCCTCAGCTTTCTTCCAACCTATTCCTGCATGGCAAAACATTGCTCGACGAGGCAGTTGGTGGTTAGGCTTACACGTAACACATGTCTCAACCACCTCAACTGGTGAAGTTTCAATACTTTATCCATTGACCTGCCATCCTTATCTAGGACTCTTTTCTTAGCAACAGTATTGCTTACTCGGTTGTCCTAGAATAGACAAGTAACGCTTCGAACAGATCCATAATCGAAGATAATGTTATATCTAGAAGCACGTCCATGACAAAAGTAAACAAGAATGCAGAAAGTAGACAGCGCTGACCGACACAACTTGAAGTAACCAATTCCGATGACGTTTCAACATACGCTCTAACTCGACCTGTAGTTTTCGAGTAGAGAGCTTGTATAAGGTTAATGTACTTCTTTGGTACGCCTTTTAATGACAGACACTGCCACAGAACCGCACGATCGATAGAGCCAAATGCCGCCTTAAGATCCTAGAGGACAACTATTGTCGGACACCTAAATGTGCGTCTGTGTTACAGGACCTGTCGTAGTGCGAAAATGTGGTCTATACAGCCACGTCTAGGTCTGAAACCAGCCTAGTTCTCTCTAGTGTGCTCGTCATGGGCTCTAGTTGGGCGCCAAAGTATTGTCGAGAAACTATTGGTGAAACTGATTCCTCTGTGATTGTCCCAAGCGGACGTTTGTCCTCTCTTATTAATTTGGACAATCAGTCATGGAGACTAATGGGATGGGTATACGTCTAGTTCCCGAATTCTTCCTAATCTCCCAGTCAATCTAAATGATAAAACTGGACCACCATCCTTAAAAATCTCAGGAGTCAGGCCATCGGAACCCGCTGCTCTCCTTCATTTAATATTTCCAATAGCTTTCTCAACTTCATAAAGAGTCAGAGGACCTACATCGATTTGCCATTCAGGTTGACTGGAGATTGTGGGCAACCGAATTGTCATTGAAGGCCAGTTGGACTTATCCCTGAAGTGCTCTGTCCATCGACCCAATTTCCTGGATTGAGAATTAATAATTGTCTCGTTTTTCCAAGATAGTCTCGCTAACGGTCGGATTTCTAATGCCGGTTTCCTTGATAAGTCTGAACAGTTGTCTACTGTAACCTACTGTCTCTGCCCTTTCTATCACTTTCGCTTTTGTTAACCACCACTCTCAGCGATCAATATGTAGTGAGACCCCGGGAAGCAGCATCAGGACTTCTAGATACAAGAGGCGTAAACCGAGTTGGTTGGTTATCTGGACAAGGTGAAATCAAACTTATGATTTTGCTCGGATCCTGTATGCGCGTTTTGGAGATGCAGCATACAACTATGGCACGGAATTCCATAATTCCAACTAAGGTAGCCTCTTGCCCTGTTTGACACAATGTCCGACATTAAAGCAGTCAGCCAGCCGACAGCAACATAGATCATAAAATATTATGAAATCTGTCATTCAAACAATCAGAAATTACTATATTTCAGACTCTTCTGTATTTAAAAATTATTTCCCTCATCTAACTATGGAATTCTACAATCAATAATACAACCTGTAAACTAATGTGCCAGATTCTATCTAATTATCATTTACAAACAGAAATCATATAATCATCTATCTTCTGATTTTAAACAAATTACTGCTATCACAGAAGATTTATTCAACTTATTCAATAAGTTGTTAGAATTACATTACAGCTATTTACTAATAATTATAGGTGTAATTACTGAAGTAAATACATCCGGTAATTCTAGTTTATCATTTTATTCTAATATCACCAAAAAAAGCCTAAGGAATAAATTTTTGGACAGAAAAAAGTACTGAAAATCTGAGTACAGTGTGTATGAATTATTTCATAAAAACTGGTAAAATCATCTCTACTAACAGATTGTCTAAATTGTTTAAATCACTTTATTTGAATAGAAATGGCTCACATACACTTAATAAAAATCAATCTATTAACTAATATGTAAAGCGAAGGTACTATGTATTATAAACCAAAGAATTACCTCAACTGTCATATCAACAAGTTCCATACTACTATTCCAATGAAAATCATGCTCCACAATATTCGGATTAAGCCATATAAGTTCCTCTGACCAGTTATAAATAGGTTTAGACTTCTTGATAGGTCTTTTCCCTGAAGGACTAAAGTCGAAAACTGTTCGACTGATGGATTCATCATCTTCATTTAAATTGTATGAAATTTCATCAGTTCCTTGGGGGCATGGTAACAAAGGTGGGGCAATGCGAATAAACTCTGGAAAAACATTATTGCGACTTGTTAATAATTCACTACGTGACAATACAGAATCCAGACATTGACGTTGCAATTCAGATATGGCGCAGGAATCGCCTGTATTATGTAAATGAAATGATGGCCTATAACCGCCAATATAAAAACATAAAATTAAGATAAGTGCATTCATTTCAGTGGATTTACTATCAAGCTAAACATTTTAAAACATAATTCCATGTAAAAAAAAACAATGAATAGACGTGATAAATAAATGATAGTAATGACAAAAGCAAAGGCCAAGAGCTTTTGAGGCAGATAGTCGGTTATCGCTGAACATCTAAAACAGTAGTTAACAGCTTCAAATCATCTGTTTGTATGTTATATTTAACAATTATCAAAGGTTCCACAGAATAAGTCCGAATAACATTACTTATTTATTTACCCACTCCTGTTATCCTTCATGGACCATGGGCCGCTGATGAGCATTCTTCATCCAACTCAGTCCTAGGCTCCACTTGTCAGTAGTTCCCAACTACTATTCATTCTTTCATATCGGTTTACAATTCTCCGTTTAATGTGTTGTTTAGTCTACCTCTTATTCTTTGGACTTGAGGACTCGAAATCAGGGCTTGGCCCATGACGTGGTTGCGCGGTTTCCTTACTGCATCCTATCCACCTCCAGCACTCATCACCCAGAAGCTGATTTGTTCTCTCCCACAGTAGCTCGCTGCCGACGGTGTCTGGCCAACAATTCCGCAGTATCTTACGTAGACAACTGTTAATAAACACCCATATCGACATCAGATCCACCCTGGTTATCAATGATGCTGCTCAGGTATGTAAAGGTTTCCACATCTTCTAAAGCTTATCCACTAAGTGAGATTTCGTTAGTGCATTTAAGGATCTTGTTTTCCACCTGTGTATGTAGAGACCTACTGATGCAGAGGCTGCTGCCAAACCGGTCGTCCTCTTCTACATTGGTTGCTTTCTACTAATATAGAAGAGCCAGGTCATATGTGAAGTCTAAATCGTCTAGCTGCATCCGAGCTGTCCAATATATGCCTTAGTTACCCTTACATTCATAATCCAGTCAACCACCAACAGGAGAGAGAGAGTGAGGGCAAGCAACCTTGATTGAATACCGGTCTTCACTTGAAATCAATCTGTGAGTTGGAATCCATGCACGATTTTTCAGTGTAGTCCGTCGTAAGAATTCAGTATGATGTTGACTATCTTTTTAGATACACCATAGTATGGAAGAAGTTTCCATAGTGTCATCCTGTCTACACTGTCAAATGCTCTCTCGTAGTCAAAAAGGTTGATGTCAAGTGATGAATTCCATTTCATTGATTGTTTCACAACGATACGCAGTGCTACAATTCGGTCGGTTCATGAAAAATCCGTACAGAATCCGGTCTGTCGATCTCGAAGTTGAATGTTTACTGAATCCTTCATTTAGTTCAACAACATTACTGAGGACTTTCCCTGGCACCGATAGTAGAGTGATGCTTCCATAGTTCTCACACTTGCTGAGATCTCCTTTGTTTGTTATATTGA